>PVIC010002229.1:0-80217 GCA_004025085.1 Thryonomys swinderianus | reverse complement strand
TAAAAAATCATATTTTTAAGATTAAGAGACATTCATCAAAACAGCTCATACAGGGCTGGAGATTTAGCTCAGTGGTTCTGGCACCTGCCTAGCAAGCACGAGGTCCTGAGCTCGATTCCTGGTAACCACATACAACAATACTGGGTGTGGTGACTCATGCCCACCAGCAATCAGTACCACACAGCACAATGCCAGATCATACCTGTCATCCTAGCACTCGGGAGGCAAAGTCAGGAGGATTGCTGAGTTCGAGGCTTGCCTGGGCTACATAGTGAGCTCAGGAACAGCCTGAACTACAAAGCAAGACCCTGTCTCAAAAAACAAAAACAAAAAACAGCTCATACAAAATGTTGAGGTCATGAAAGATGAGGAAAGCCTGGGGACTGTCACAGATTAGAGACTGGAACATGACAACTAAGTATAATGTGGGATTCTGATTTAGACCCTAAAACAGAAAGGGCATTTGTGAGAAAATCAACTTCATGCTACTGTAACCACTGTTAATTTTTTGGTTTAGTAAACAGATTAGGGGTAATTTAAACAGCTAACACCAGGGGAAGCTATTACAAGAGATATTTGTGAATTCTCTGTACAATTTTTATGTTTTTTTCCTGAACTGATCATTAAGGCCAGGCCTTATATAGGCACAGGCCTATAACTCCAGCATTTAGGAGGCTACAGGAGGTGTTTAAGGGCAGCATGGGCTACATAGTGAGTTCAAAGCCAAGCTGGACTCCGTGGTAAGACTGTTTTAAAAACTACAGAAAAAAGTTATTTTCAAACTTATTTTTTGTTTTGTTTTTTGTTTTGAGACAGGGTCTCGCTTTGTAGTTCAGGCTGGCCCTGAGCTCACTATGGTGCCCAGGCAAGCCGCCGCGAACTCAGCAATCCTCCTGTCCCTGCCTCCCAAGTGCTGGGATTACAGGCGTGAGCCACCATGTCCGGCATTGTAGTATGCAGTGTTGATTGCTGGTGGGCGTGTCTCCACGCCCAGCATTATATGTGGTTACCAGAGATCAAACTCAGGACCTTGCGCTTGCGAGGCAGGCGCCGGAACCACTGAGCTAACCCTCCGGCCCTATTTTGAAACTTTTAAAATTAGATTTTACATATAGCCTGTAAGGAAGGAAAGTACAGATAGACAGATACACGGATAGATGGACAGATAGATGCACACATACATACATTCATGTGAACCAATTTAGACACAGACTCCCAGCATATGAAAGGCAGCTCTGGGGAAGAACATCCTGTCTTCCGGCTTTTGGATGATTGTTCTCCTGTGCTAGGGGGTGTCACAGGGCAGGTCCTCCTGCAAGGTTATAAGCACTGGGACATCCTGGCATCGGGGGTGACGGAGCAGAGACAAATCCAAGGACAGCTCTTTGCCTCCGGCAACCAGGATGCCAAGACTGTGTCTTTACCCTGTGGAGGGGGATTAGGCCAAGTCAGCATAAGTTTGGACCTATGTCCTGTTCTCTGATCCCTGGAGATGTCTCGGGGGGGAAGGGCTCAGGGTCCAGCGAGCCCAGTCACATGTTACTCCACATGGTACAGGCCTTAGGAAAGCTCCTGCCATACCCAGTGCAGAGCTGCAAGCAAGAGGTGATGCCCGTGTGCTGCCCAGGATCGGTGCTGGTCACCACGAGATCGTCCCCGCAGGGGCATGATCTCCCTAAACCCTCTAGTGGCGCAGGTGAGGTGGACGCCATTGTTGTCCTTATTTTAAAACACTGTGACAAAATACACATAAAATATGCCATCCATGTCATTTTAATTACTCTTAGTGTAGACTCCAGTAGAGTTCAGATGGCAATGCAATCAATCTCCAGAACGTGTTACAACTGGAAACTAGATACTCATTAAACAACAACTCCCCATTCCTCCCTTCCTTCAGCCCCTGGTAAGCATTATTACTTGCTGTTTCTATGACTGACTATTCTTCCTAGTTTGTATAAGTGAAACCATACAATATTTGTCCTATTGCAACCGGCTTATTTTACTAAATACAATGTCCTTGTGGTTTATCTATGTGGTAACATGTGTCAGAGTTTGCTTCCTTTGAAGCTCAAGTGAACATATATTATTATCCCCATATATACATAATTTGGACACCATAATAAAAGCTTGTAAAAATACTGTAATACTAAATTTCTTGAGACCCCATGGGATTGATACAAGCTATGTTTGGCCTCTACAATTACAAGAAGTGCTCAGAGTGGTGGCCATGAGCTTCCAGACATTAGCATGGTGAATTGAAGTGTGTACACATTTTCTGGTGGAATTTTGTTTATCCATTCGTCTGCTGGTAGACATGAGAGGTGCCTTTGGTTACTGCACATAATGCTGCTATAGACAGATGCTTCTTTGAGACTCTCCTTTCAATATTTTTGTGTGTATGCCTACAAGTAGAATTGCTAGATAGTATAATTCCACTTGTTGAGGAACTACCACAGTGCTTTCCAGAGCAGCATATCATTTTGCACTCTGCTCCACTTTGGTTTGAAAATTTATGTTCAAGTCCCAATATTGACCCTACTGTGAGGTGGTGGACTTCACCCCTGGAAGGGTTTTGATTTCCCTTGAAAGTGGTTGTGGGGGCCAGGGATTTAGCTCAGTGGTTCTGGTGTCTGCCTAGCAAGTGCAAGTCCCTGGTTCGATTCCTGGTAACCACATACAATGACACTGGGCATGGTGGCTCACTCCTGTCATCCTAGCACTCGGGAGGCAGAGGCAGGAGGATTGCTGAGTTCCAGGCTTGCCTGGGCTACATAGTGAGCTCAGGGCCAGCCTGAACTGCAAAGTGATACCTTGTCTCAAAAAAAGTGGTTATGGGAGCCTTGCCTGTCCTCTCTTTCGTCTGTACTCCATGAGGTGAGCACAGCTGCTCCACAACCCACTCCCCACCGTGAGAGGCCGCCTCGCCACAGCCGCAAAAGCAATGCAGCCAGTCACTCACACACTAAACCTCTGAACCCACGAGCCAAAACAAACCTTGTCTCTTTTAAAGTGGATTACCTCATGTATTTGTCACAGTAACTGAAGGCTGGCCAGCATACGTTCCCACGAGCTATGTACCAGGGCTCCAATTTCTCCATGTCCTCATCAATACTAGTTATTCCTTATTTTTATTTTGTTAGTAGCCACCCAGCATTCCTGTGCCACCTTCTGCAGAGAGGCAGCCATCTAACTCACTGTAGTGTTTACTTGCCTCCTGCTTCCTTCCAGTCCCTGGTGCACATTTGCCTTTTATTTCACTCCCACCCAGAACCCAAAAAGCAGGTGAGGAAAGAAAAGACTGTGGTAAAAAGCAGGCCAGGCGTAGTGATGCACATCCGTAAACCCAGCTACTGGGGAGGCTGAGGCAGGAAGATCACAAGTTTGGAGACAGCCTGGACAACTTAGTGAGACCCTGTCTCAAAAGAAAATAAAAGTGGCTGTAGGTATAGTCCAGCGGCAGAGCACTTGGCTAACATGTATGAGAGCCTAGGTTCAACCTCCAGTACTAATACAGACACTTAAAACCAGGGGCTGTGGGGCCAGCCTTCTCCATTCACCTGAACCTGGGCAATGGTGTAAAGCCAACTCCCACCTTTCTCCTGAGGCTTACTACAGGGAGGCAGGGATAAGAACAAGCCTCCCCCCATCCTGTCCCAGAACATTCCAAAATTTCAAACCAGAATGCACGTGCACCAGACCCCCTGCATGTAGCCTTTGTTCCCCAGGAGCTCACTGACGGTTCGTGCACATGAGCCGCATCTCAGACACCCAATGGTAACAGAGCAAATTCCAGACACCCAACGGTAACAGAGCAAATTCCAGACACCCAACGGTAACAGAGCAAATTCCAGACACCCAACGGTAACAGAGCAAATTCCAGAACAGCAGACGATTGACTTGACTCAGCACCCTGTCAGTCAGCTCTGAAAGATTCCGAGGGGAGGGACCCCGGAACCGGGGCAACACGGCACCTATATTCTGTCCACACTCAGGCCATTTTCCTTTCACCAATGCAAGCCGCTCAGCTAGCGCATACTACTGCCTTAATGAGCGCTGTTGTTCTTTCCTTACCATCACAGGCTACATCCAATTCTTGGTTCCTTATGAATAAGAATCTAGGAAATCGTCCTAGACCCCATCACCCGTGGTGACATACCACACACAAAAGCATGCTGGCGCACACAGGGGAGCGTGGAATGTGCACTCTAAGTGGTGCCCACAGTAACACAGCCAGCGAGCAAGGGAGAAGTAGAGCGGTCAACCCCACTGTCTGGAAGACTGCAGCCTGCGAGTCCCACCTGCATCCTGCGTGCTGAGGGCGCGTCAGGAATGGAGGAGAAAGCTGCAGGCAGGGTCGGACCAGACCAGCACTAGGGATCCCGGCCAGAGAACCAAGGCCAGGAAACACAGCCACTCTGGGGCCCGAGGACGCCTGCCAGTGCTAGCGCTGGCGGGGAATCCAGGGGTGGCCCGCGGCCCCTGCTGCTCTTCCCTGGTCCTGCAGTCCTGCTGACCACCATTCTTTTGTACAGGTGGCTTCTACATCTTTCTCACTGGCCATCTTGCTTTTTATAGCAGTGGGAGTAAGCTCTTTCTAAAAACATAAATCTGGCCTTGCTATTTCCTCACTGTCCTCAGAATAAAGTCAGCTCTTCAGAGTGCCGATGACCTGGACCTACAGGCATTCCTCAGCTCCAGCTCCCCTCAACGGTGGCAATTTCACTGCCAGAATCATTTTTGCACAGATATACAGCTCAAGCTCTGCCGCTGCTTCTTGGAGCGTTTCATCTTGTTATTCCACAGAAAGGATTTTTTTTTTTTAAAAACACAGATCCTATAGTACGCAAGCCATTATCAGAACCAATTGTTATGCAGGGTTAATGTTAACCTCCGCAGCACAGCCCACGGGCATCTGAGCTCTGAGGACGAACCGCAGCCCGAAGTCTACACCCTAATGCCTGATATATGGTCTGCTGATTGCCAAGTTGCACTGCTGGGGAGAGATAAGCAACTAGCAGGGGCGTGTTACTTTCTCTCAGGCGGAACACAGGGTGGAAGAAGAGCTAAGAGGCGGGAAATCCTACCTGCCTGGTCGGCAGCAGGAAGGACCAGCCCGGGTGAGGACGCTTTCTCAGGAGCAGGGCGCGTCCTGGCCTCGAAGCCTCTGATCATTATCATATACACAGCAGACAGCGCCCTGGCAAAGTGTCGCTCAGATGCCTGAGCTTTCGGGAACCTCCAGCAAACCTGAGGATGCCGCGCGGCCCCGCCCACCGACTGGCACTGCCCGGGGAAGTCTCTTCCTGAGTCCCAGAGTCCGGGCTCGGCTTCCTCTTCTTCCGCGCAGGGACCAGCACGCGGAGAGGCAGGGGCGGGGACCTACTCCCTTCCGGGGAAACTGGGTCTCCAGACGGGACCCCTTCCTTGTCTGCCCGTGGACCCCAGAGTCCTCCGCATCCCCCCCTCATCCCTGGAGGGGGCGGCTCAGGCTGTGTACCTCACGGCAGCCTGCGCCGGGACTCTAGGTTCTCAGGAAATAATTTCATGGGTTATGAAACTCGGAAAGGAAGACAGTTGGTGACAAGGCCCCTTTCTGCAGTCGCCCTCCGCACTGGACCGGACAGCCTCAGTAGGAGCGCGCAGGGCAGCGCCCCGCTGCTAGGTAACCGCGGGGGGCGCGGGCCGGGCTGGCGCCGCGAGCTGCTCCCTTCGCACTTCCAGCCTGACTCGGCCGCACTCACCTCGGTCACGATGGTGGACACGAAGACGTCCTGGCTGAACTCCCAGCCGTCCAGGCAGCCCTCCTGCTCCAGCTCCCGCAGGTCCACGTCGCGCCCCGGCTCCAGCCCGAGCGCCGAGAAGTTGGCGATGGCGACGAGCCGGTAGCGGCGGCAGCGGTCGGGCACCTCGCGGCCGTCGCGCAGCACCAGCGGGATGCTGCTGTTGCGCCAGGCGCTGCTCAGGTTCGCGGCGGCCGGAACGCGGCAGCGGTGCTCCGGGGTCCCCGCCAGGAACACGACGGACATACCGTTGAAGCCGTTGGGGATGATGCTGGCGCTGAGCAGGAAGAAGACGAGGCGCTGGAAGGGCCCCCACTCGCCCAGGAAGGCGGTCACCTCGTCGTAGTCCCGCAGGCTCCCCGCCGCGGCGGCGCCCCTCGCAGCAGGGGTGACGGGCGCGCCCGGGGTCGGGGCGGCCCGGCCGGGCGCGGACGGGCGGCGGGACGGGGGCAGCAGGCGGGGAGCGCGAGCCCCAGGCATGGCTGCTCCGGCTCGCCAGGCCGGAGCGGGGCTCGTGCGGGGAACCCGGGCAGGGGCGGGGCGCCCTCAGGCCCCGCCCACCCACCCGAGCGGGGGCGGGGCCGTGGCGCCCACGTGCTCCGGGGACTCGCGGCCCGAGAGCGCCTGGTGCCCGCGGCCCCGGAGCCCAGACTGCCCGGCGGGAGGGCGCAGTGGAGCAGCCGAAGCCCAGGGCCGCCGGCCTCTGCTGGCTTCGTGCCCGGCCGGCCCCAGGCAGGCGTCCCGCGGGGCGCGGACGGGCGGCTGGCGACCTCGGGCCGCGGGAACGCTCTGCGGGCGGCCGGGGCCACGGGCGCCTCTCTCGGGACCTGGGCACCGCCGACCGGAGCCCAGTTCCCACCCGTCTTCCGAGGGCTCGAGTTAGTCACCAGCCTGCGGCGCCAGGAAGCGTCTCCGGGACAGTCAGGTTCACCTTGAAGAGGGGAACGGGCCGCGCTGACCGCGCCGGGACCGGGGTGGGTGGGGCGAGGCTGCGGCCGGCCCAGGGCGGGAGGACGGGGGCACGCGCGCGGGTTCTCGCCGCCCTGGCCCTCCCCGTGCCCGCCCTCTGCTGGGCAGTGGGGCCCTTCTCGGGCGGACGGAGAGGGACACCCAGGAGGGAAGGAGGAGAGGGAGGGAAGTGAACTTTCCATTTGGTGCCCAGATCTGGCTGGATATCCAAAGCTAGGAGCATAGCCTCTTTTTTTGTTTTTAAATTAATTTTTTTTTTCAGTTAGTGCCCAGATATAAGCCTAGCCCGGGCTGGAGCCTGAGTCCTTGGGCTCGTGGGACATACGAGCCTGACAGGCTGAAGGGAGCATCTCTGTGAAGGTTTCGGTGCTAGTGACTGTTTCTCCAGGCTCTTTAGAGGCCGAAGGACACTTCCTCCTCCTTTTTGTAGCTTGGAGTCCGGCGCTTCCTCTTAGGCTGGCTTCGCATCGCCCTGGGAGCCTCAGTTTCCCTACTGTAATTTTAGGTGACGTGTCCCAGTGGGTCCTTACGATTCTGATGTATGCCCCTCAGTCCAGTGAAATCAACAGATTCCTTTTACTTTCAAAAGTACAGTTTGAACGGTGTATTGTCCTCATTGTCTTACTTAGCTTGGGTTTCACTCTACCCTCCGTTCAAATAATAAAGCCAAGCCTGGAAGAACTTACACGAGGTAGTTGAGTTATGGTTCCTAGGAAACGCGAGGGAGGGAGCAAGGAACATGGAAACAGGTAAAGCCAGCCTAACCCTGAAGTTGAGCTGGGCATTGCCAGTGACCAGAATCTGGAACAGTTTGTTCCCCTGAAGCCTGAGGCAAGGGAAAAATTGGCATTACTGGCTCTGCCTTAACATTTTGATAATATGGTCTGGGGATTTAGTTCAGCGGCACAGCATCTGCCTGGCAAGCGCATGGTCCTGAGTTTGATCCCTGGCACACACAAAAATTGATACTGTGTTCATCATTAATACTTGCTTTGTAGAGTATTGCATTGCAGTAGTAGTTGTATTTATTTGTGGGAATCTTGCTTTGTTGCCCAGGATGATCTTAAAATCCTGCCTCCAGCTCCCAAGTTACCTGGAACCCCAGGGGCACAGCACTGTGCCTGGGTCCACCGTTCATCCTGATTCCTGAATTTCTTGATGCTTCTCTTATGTTTTTCACATAGAGGAACCACTCATTTGCCTCGTGATGCCTCCCAGTCGTCCCCGTGAGTGACTGGGTTTAATCCCACCAGGGCATCTAGAGAAGAGGTGTTCGTGCCCAGTTCTGCCCCGCTGGTTTGCTCTGAGAGACCTGTGCAGTCTCCGCTCCGCTTGGCTCTTTGCTGTCCCTTGGAATCATGTGTGAGTCACACTGTTTTGTCCTCCACACGAAATGCACGGGCAAGTGCGCTCCCGACAGCCTGTGTGGTAGTCAGGAAAGTAGATTTTTGTTGTGTTTTCACTTGGGCCCTGGATATAATGAAAGGACAGACTTTCATTATGTACCTTAGTGACAGGAACTCACACGCCAGTGTATGTCAGCCCATCTACTACTCAGTTATATTTTGGGTTACACTAGTTAATCTTGATCAGTGTATAGAGAAACTACAGGGACTGCGGAATGACTTCTTACCAAGGAGGAAAGTTCCGTCCACGGTTCTGAGCTATCTGCAGCCCAAGTTTTTCCTCCTGGGTTTTCTGTGTTCTCTGAAATGCATTTATTTCCTTGAGAGGTTATGTTTTGCAATGGAAGCCAGAGGTCCGCTTTTGACCTTCACTGCAACCAAAAGTGAGCCCCGTCATAGTCAACAGGCATCCTTAGTCCTTGGTGGAGTTTGAACTAAATCTACGAGCTGCCTTCAGTATCTCTAGTTCTGTGGGGTTTTTTAATCACAGAAAATTAATGGAAGATAGTAACATGAGTAACATTTGCCCTTACTGTGTTATTAGTGAATTTTTTGTAGTGTGTCTGGCCGCATGGGCAAGACAGTAGGAAAAATGTCTCTGAAACAAAACTTGACAAATATCTGTAATGAGAAGTAAATTTAAACTGTTGTAATTGTGCTATGGAGACACTGCAAACAGTAAACAAAATATACAATAAAAAAGAGCGTCTGTATGTGGAGAGCTGTTGAACTCTGGCTCATCGTGAGAAGAGTAACTTTCCGTGGAGGAGAGCGTGGCACAGAGGGACATCGGCTCGGCGGTGCGAGTGCAGCTCACCTGGGGTGGGACAGGGACCCTTAGCGACCCCGCCTGTCACACTCGGGCCGATGGGACTTGTTTTTGAAGAGGAGACCCGGGTCTCGCAGAGGCTCCCAGAGATAACCTCTCTCTTTCTGGTGTTCTTTGCTTCTTTGGATAGTTTAGGTGGGGCCGGCTTTATCCTGCAGAAGCAAATCCAGCTATCTGTCGCTGCAGTTTCTGTGGTGGGTGTGGCAGAGGTCCCTGGAAAGGGATCCTTTCGTTTTGGCTTTACTTGGTCACAGGAGTCTCTTTTTAAACAGTTTTACTGAGCACTTGGTCTCTAGGGCAGATGTGAGGTGAACCCCACCCCGGGCCCTCAAGTTGGCAGGACTTTGTTCCCATATACTTGGGTAGGCTGTTGTACTTAGCCCAGATTAATAAGATACCGAGTCTCATGGTCTCTGGGTCTCGTATTGGAGGATAGAAAAACCCTCCCATGTAACAGAAATGGACTTGTGGTGCAGTCTGGGGAGTGCTTTGAATCATTGTAAAGCTATTGGAAATAATATGGACCGAGACGCAGATATCTCTTGGCAAAGTTCTGCCAGAGTTTGTTTTAGGGTCTGGTTGGTCTCTCGACCTTTCCAGAGGACTGAAGCCTCCATGCAGAAGGAAGATGGGACTTTATCCCTAAAACCTTTGCCACCACCCTCCCATTACTTGATAGGTAAAAGAAGGCCACTGTCACTCTGAAGGGACTGGGGAAGTCCAAAGTATGGGGTGAATCAAGGAGCACCTTGACTACCCCCATCGCTGTCTCTGAACAGACAGGGAAGGCTTCATTCCAACCCGGAAAGGTGTGGGTTAGGACCCATATTTGTTTAAATCCCCCAAACAATGGCATGTGGGTAAAGTCTAATCGTCAGTCCTCCCCAGGGCATGTCCCTCTCCTCTGTACAGATTTTAACAAAGAAGTCATCGTGGATCTTCCAGGGTTATGGTAGGCACAGAGTGGACAGGTTGTGCCTCTGCTGGGTGGTCACCGCTAGTCTGGGTCCCGTGAAATTTCGAGTGACCATTTGCCATGTAGCATCTCTTTTTGTATGGGGTGCAGGGCTGTAGCTCAGTGGCACCATCCCTGACTTGCAAATGCGAGGTCCTGAGTCTCATCTCCAGTACATAAAAACAAGGAACCGTCCTGAGGGTTCATATACCCTTCTACCGTGTCCCTCGAGGGTGGATCAGTTTGCTTTAAAAATGCCATGTGATGGGGCCGGAGATTTAGCTCAGTGGTTCCGGCGCCTGCCTCACAGGCGCAAGGTCCTGAGTTCCATCCCAGTAGCCACATTCAATGCTGGGCGTGGTGACTCACGCCCACTAGCAATCAATACCACATACCACAGTGCTGGGCGTGGTGGCTCACGCCTGTCATCCCAGCACTCGGGAGGCAGAGGCAGGAGGACTGCTGAGTTTGAGGCTTGCCTGGGCTACATAGTGAGCTCAGGGCCAGCCTGAACTAGAAAGCGAGACACTGCCTCAAAAAAAAAAAAAAAAAAAAAGCCATGTGACTCCCTCTTCAGTTTCCCCAGGTCCATATTTGAAATTGGAACAGATAATTAGCTTTTTCTTTTTAGGGGGCTGTCCTGTGAATTTTAGTGTGTTCAGCAGCAGCTCTGGTTTCTGTCTGCTCCACTCAGTACCATGCTGTCCTGGTCAGGATAATAAAAAATGTAATGTACAAGGCAGGATCCAAATATGTGCGAATATTTAAAGCTCAAAACTTTGTCATAGTAAAAGATGCATTGCTATTAATCACCCTCATTTACCCCATCCTTCTTGCCACTCTCTAAAGCAGTCCTGGAAGTTCTTTTTGTGAGTATCCTTATAAGGCATGATCAAAAATCCAGTGAAAGCAGCTGCTGAGTGCCATCTGAAGGAAAGACAGGCTCAGGAAAGTGTGACTCGGTGTGTTCTGTTCGCTCAGCCCCCAGACCTGGTGACGAGTGACTTCTACTTCTTCCCCAAAGTCAGAAGGACCATGAAAGGTTAATGTTTTAAATCGGCTCAGGACACTGAGGCAGCCAAGATAGTAAAGATACAAACGAGAACTTCCAGAACTGGTTCGGAAAGTGGCCAAAACAAGAAAATGGGATATGTGAGTTTGAAGGGGGGGGAGTATCTGGGGGGATTAATGGCAATGTAGCTTTCACTGTAATAAATTTTTTTTTGCTTTTTGAGACAGGGTCTCGCTTTGTAGTTCAGGCTGGCCCTGAGCTCACAATGGAGCCCAGGCAAGCCTTGAACTCAGCAATCCTCCTGTCTCTGTCTCCCGAGTGCTGGGATGACAGGCGTGAGCCACCTCGTCTGGCACTGTGGTATGCGGTGTTGATTGTTGGTGGGCGTGTCTCCACGCCCAGCATTCTATGTGGTTACCAGGGATCGAACTCAGGACCTTGCACTTGCGAGGCAGGCGCCGGAACCACTGAGCTAACCCTCCAGCCCTGTAATAAATTTTTAAAATGTAAACATTCACCATATCCTGTACTTCTTTCCTGCATCCAGTAAACCACATCTTTGCCACCTTTTCTGTTTCTTGTCCCATTCTTCGTCGGGAACACCCAGGACCTGGAAAGAAGCCTTCTGGGATCCCCTTGGTAACGGGGAAGGCGCCAGCGGGGGTGTGGCAGCCTGCAGGGACGTCCCTCTGCCTCACAGCCAGAGCCGCCCATGAGCGACGCTAGCAAGGCGAAGGGCTGGTTTGGGCGGGATCCCCACGGCGCCCTCCACCACGCTGAGAGGCACAGGAGGACCGAGACCCCGTTAGCTCTCCAGACTTCTTACAGGCTCCATGTCCACTCAGAGGCGCTGCAGGAATAGACTAAAAAAGCAGACAGTTGCGTGGGCAAGTCATAAAGCAAGAGGTCGCATCCAGCCATGAGGAGCAAGTCACAGTGGTGCTGTGGGGACAAGAGCTGTCGTCTGGGTAGGCATGAGCTGTCCGAGCTGGCACACAGCTCCCCAGACGGGCCGGGGATCCAGGGCCCACAGCCCAGGGTTCTGGGCATCGCGGTGCAGGCCTCGCCACCCCTTGGCCATCTCAGGTGCCCGTGGGCTGTGAGCTGGAGGAGGAGCCGGTGAGGAGCAGCCTCGGGCTCCTCCTGCCCTGGGCTCTTCGGTTCTCAGGGAGGAAGCTGGGAATAATAAGGCTTGTCAGTCACGCACCGGGCCAGGAGACTGTTCGCATCTGCACTTCTTCAGAAGGTCACGGAAATGGAAATCCGTAGGAGGCTGGAGTAGGGCTTGATACTGAGCTTTCAGGACCGTTCGGCTGGCGCAGGACTGAGGGCAGAGACCAGCAGCGCTGCTGACTTTACGGGGCCTTGTGAGCAGGGTCAGGAATTCAGACTTTGAGCTGACACCAAGGAGGGGCTATGAAGCTTTAGTCTCCAGCAGCGACGCAGTATTGAATTTAAAAACCCACCCTCGCCATTCGGTAGAGAAAGGGCTGAGGGATGGCGGGCAGCAGGGAGGCTGGGCAGGGGCGTCACACTGGGCGGGGCTGCAGAGGCAGACGGAAGGGCCTGGGGAGGATGTGGTTAGGGAGAAATGCAGTCACGCCTGCTCCCGGCTTTCCCGTCTCTGCTCCATACAGTAGGCAGAGAAATCCTGGTTAAAACCAAGTCCAGGTCACAGCACTGCGGATTCCTTCGCAGAGCGACAGCCCGAGGCCTTATCCAGGCTCCCGTGGCCGACAGTGACCCCCAGCCCACACGCTCTGAGCCCCCCGCACCTCACTCATCCACCGTGGCTCCTGCTGTTCTCCCGGTGCAGCTCCCCTCGGGAGCCACGAGGGTGCGCTTTCTCTACTTCAGGGCTCAGCCGTGGTGAGATCCACTCCGATTCCTTAAGTGAAGTAACTCTTTGTCCTCTACTGTAATACACTCTATTTCCTCGGTAGCGTTGCTTGTATTGGAAATGTGTTCCTAGTGTGTAGCACAATGCGGGACACATAGTACCTTCTTAGACGCCGGAGGAAGACAGTTGCCCTCAGGGACCTACTTCCTGCCGAGGGCTTAGGCGGGATGCTTGCAGAAACCTGGAGGAGGTGTGGACGCGGGCGGTGGGAGGCAAGTACGTGTACGTATGCACAAGGCTGAGTCTGCAGGAGTGGTGCTAGGCCCAGGGCCCCTGCCTCTCCCAGCGGCTGGCCTGGGTCCTGGCAGGACAGGAAGGTTTCGGCTAGGCTCTGACCGAGGGGAAACAGGCTGTGCCTCAGGCACGGGCAGGAATGGGGGGAGGGGCCAGAGGGCCGCGCACCGGAAGCCCTGACTGTGCAGGGCTGGGCAGGGGACTGCGCCGGGGATGGGGACAGGGGACCGGGCCTTGAAGAGTGAGTAGAAGTGTGCCGACGATGGAAGGACCTTTGGATCTGAAGTGGTGGTGTGAGGGCTTTGTGTGGGCACAAGGCTCAGAGAATGGCGGCCCAAGTGACGTGCCAGGAGGTGAGAAGGGAAGTGAGGTGAACCTTCGAAACGCTTAGGAGCAGAACTCCAGGCACAGTGACCAGCTGGGTGGGGTGCGCAGGGGGGAGGTTCGTGTCCAGGCGTCTGCTTCCAGGGCCCAAGGTCAGGCTCTGGGTGTGGGTAAGTTTGGGACATCAGTGACAACTGGTGTGGACTAGGTGGGCTGGTGGCACTGAGAAGGGGATCCTGGGTCTGGTTCCCCTGCCTGGAAAGGGACTCTCGTGTCCCGTCTCGCCTGGGGCCCTGGGCCTCAGGGACGTAGTCCCACAGGGACTCGGTGCAGCTTTGCATGGCTCACCACCGCTTAGGCCCTGGGCGGCAGAGGTGGGCAGGGCCCTGGGTAGGGGCAGGGCCTGGAAGCTGGCAAAGGACAGATGAGGCTGGCTTCTGGTCTCCACCCATCCCCGACTGGATGCTCAGGCTGACACCTGCAGGTGAGGCTCAGACTGGTGGAGGAGTCTTTGCGGGAGGCAAGGGCAGCTCCTGGGAGTTTCCCACTTACCCCTGCGCCTATGGGCTTCCATGGCTGCCAGTCATATACCTGTTCAGGCCTATAAGTGGTGCAGCCAGGACCAAATCTCCCAGGTCATCTTTTGGAGCTGCAGGGTGGGAGAGAAGGGTAGGGCCTTCTGCTATCTCACTCAGCTCAGGGTGAGTCTTAGTGCACATGCGTGTGCGTGTGTGTGTGTGTGTGTGTGTGTGTGCAGGAGGGAGGGCACCACCAAAGCCGATCATTCAAGAAGAGGAGGGAGATGCCCAGGCGAGGACAAGGCCACACGCAGGGCAGGGCCAGAGCTCAAAGCCCCCAGCTTGCCCGGTTGGCCTCACTGCCCCAGAGAAGAAGCTGTTCCGTCTTGGGAGAGAGGGGACTGCAGCAAGAGCTTCTGGAAGGAATCCCTAGGACAACTCTGAGGAGAAAGTGGAAATCAAAAATCCCGGCAGTACACAGATGACACCTCATGAAACACAGCATGAGTGCAGGCCACAGATTGTCACCAGCCTGGTCACACTTCAGAGAGGCTTTTTCACAGCCTGTCGTGCAGGTCTAGACTGACAACTGGAAACGCACAAGAGAAACCCTGTCACCTTTGTGAACAACTAACAAGACTAGTTACTATAGTCGGGCACTGAAGTAGTTAAAACAGTGCGGTGTGGTTACAAGAACAGCGACAAGGTCAGACGCACAAAATCCTCTTACAAGAGTGTGAAAAAGTTCCTACCGATATTACCAGGAAGTAAAATAAACCTTGGAAAATGAGAGAAAGGCTCAGGGTAATCCACACAGGAACTACTTACTGGGCAGGGAGTCACATGCATTTCCCTCTGCTCCCCCAGCAGGCACACTCTCCGTGTCTGCTGAATGACGGACGGAAAGCTCATCACTACTTAAGTGAAAAATTAAAACTACATGCTGTGTTCCACCAACCTGATTTTAGAAATTGATCACGTTGGGATATTGGCAAGAGCTTGAGGAAACAGGTACTGGTGTTCGCTGATAGTGAGAATGTGAACCGAGAACAGCCTTTTGTGGTTCGTGACAGTGCAAAACTGAAAATAAAACATACTCTCAGGCTCTGAGAATAGGTGGGCCCCCAGAGCAAGCCAACTAGAGAGTAAACTCTCAGATCCAGGGCCCAGCGCACATAGCTATGAACAGCCAGGCGGCGGCCCTGTTAGTATTTGTATATACAGTGGACCCTCACGAACTTCATCGGCTCCTGAGGGCTGGTTGGCACGCAAGGTGGTTGTGCCAGTGCAGCTGAGATCTCGGTGTTTACCTGGATACACGCTACAGATAACAACAGGCAGATGACTCTCGCCCAAGTTGTTCCTGTGCCAGGTCGCTCATAACTTGAGGGTCCTTTGTATTTTTTAAAAAATGTGAATCTGTACCAGTACACACAGGCCAGGAATGAAAGGCTCAGGGCAGCTCCACTGTGTGGGAACAACACAGTCTCCCTTAGGAATGAGGGAGGGAATTTCCCCTCGATTTTGGAAATAACACAGAGCATCTCGCAGGGAAACCAGCAGCCCCAGGCAAGAATTCCTTCTAAAACCTCCCTTCTCTCTCTGGAAAAATCAAGCCCGCCCTCTACTGGGGGGAGAGAGAAAAGCCAAAGAAAAAGGGAGTTCAGAGAATGAAGCGGGCACCGCGGTCCCCAGTGCCGGGGCCTCCCGAGGGTGGCCAGCTCTCCCGGGCCTGCGGGAGCGTCCTGCTCGCAGAGCTGAGGGGCCGTCGCACTCCCTTCAAGCTTCTCACCAGGTAGCGCCCCTGCCTCCTCCACCTCTTCCCAGCGTCTCCTGACGGCGTCCCGTCAGACCTCCGTGCTAATAAACCCGTCCCTTGAGGGCAGGCCGGGCCTGTCCTGTCTCCCGCCGCTCCTCATCCTAGGCCGTGCCCGGCACGGGGCTGAGCTCACAGCACGCGGCGTCACGGCCCGCATCAGGCTGAGCAAAGGCACTTTATTCGAGGCGACGGGCAAAGTATTTACACAGGTATGTGGTGGCACTAAGTGGAATCAGGCAGGGCAGGCGGGCGTGGCTCCCTCAGACCAGCTCCACCTTGGCGTTGGGGTACACAGCCACCACGTCGTAGCCCTCGGGTGGCTTGACGCGAGCCTTGGCGTGGCTCTCGCAGTACAGCCGCTCATCCAAGAAGAAGTAGCCACGCTGCTTGAGGTTCAGGCCGCAGTCGCTGCACATGAAGCACTCAGGATGGTAGAGTTTGTCCCGAGCCTTGACGATGGTGCCCCTAAGGGGGAGACAGTCAGGTGACCCTCACCCTCTGGCGTGCCCCCGTCAGGGCCCTGGAGCAGAGGTGTGTGGGCAGGGGGCACTCACACGATCCCATGGCCACAGCGTGTGCACTCCGGCAGTCCCTGCAGGCCGCTCAGCGGAGTGCCCAGCTTGCTGGCTGTGGGCTTGAGGTTCCGAGGGCCCCCAGGCCCAGGCCGCTCCCCTGAACCAGAAGCAGAGGTGGGATGAGATCAGTGAGGGGGTCAGGCCTCCATTTCTGCAGAGCGTTGCTTGTGGGGCCCTCTGCACGGAGACTGAGGAGTTTGCCCAGTGAGGCAAGGGGCAGCGAGGGGGGCGGAGGGCTGCCAGGCAGGTGCCCAGCAGGGCAGAGGGGTGCCACGGGGCGGGGAGTCTTACCGCCCTCGCCGGCCTCTAGCATGCCCTGCAAGTAGCGGAAGGAGCCTGACTGCTTGGGCTCCACAGCCGCTGGCTCTCCAGGTTCCCTGAGCATCCTGTACACCTCCGAGCCCAGGTCCACTCTGCAGTCCCGGCTGCGTGCGAGGCCTCTGGCTGGGTCAGCGCTGCGCAGAAAAGATGAGGAGAGACAGGGTCACCTTCCAGCCTCCATTCTGTCAACTCGGAGGGTTAGCGAGGCTCTGTGAGTCAGAGTGCAACTGGTTCGGAAAAGGTCAAGGGTCAGGGGTCAGGACGGGACCTGAGGGCAGAGAGATCTGAGGGCACAGGAATTAGGATGGGGTCTGGGTCTGGCTACCTGGGGGGCGGAGACACGTGCAGGGAGCTCATCTGGGCTGGCAGGGCGGCCTCACTGCTGCTGCCGTTCTCCGGGACTGGAAGGCGAGGTGCCTGGCCGTACGGAGACCCCAGGCTTGGCCCAACGTCCTCCGGCCCAATCGCCGTGGCTGAGGCCCGTCTGCTGCTCACCGGACTGCCATCCTGCGAGAGCGAGGCCTGAGGCCCTGGACAGGCCTCGCCCTCCCCTGTCCGTGCCACCTCCACTCTGCTACCCCAGGCCTTGGGGGATCCCGGCTGGCTACCTCTGCACTGGGGTCTCTGTCCACCCTTCGGGTCCACAGCTGTGCCAGCACACCCACAACAATGTGAACAAGGACGTGCGCACGCTCATATGTATGTTTAAAGACACACACATGTGTAAGACCAATACATACACAGTAACCAGCCCCCTACATACGCTTAACCGCACACGCATGGCTGTACACACTGGTCCACTGGGGAAGCCACGGGGACTCCTGTGGCTGACACCAAGCTGGCAGCCAGAGCAGCCTGATTTTAGGGTGAGGCTCGAGTTCAGGCCATGGGGTAGGTCCCAGCCTTGGCCTGGGAGTGACTTGTGAGCCTCTGTAGTATAGACAGGAAGCCTGGCTGGGAAGAACAGGTTTCCCAACCTGCTGGGAAAGAGCTGGATGTGGCCACAGGCAGCCTCCAGCATGGGGCACAGTGGGGGCTGCGGGACTCCGCCCCACCATCCTACTTTCTGCAGGATCAGAGCCTGGGGAGTGGGCGGGCTGGTGGCTGAGCGGGAATCCGCCCTTTTCCCCATCCAGCAGTCAGAGGGGAGGGTCTTGCTGCCCAGGTGGCCCCCATCAGAGCAGCAGACCCCAGAGAAGCCCGGGAAACTGAGCACTCTCACACATGTCTGCTGGGCAAACAGACAGGCAAGGCTGGCCTCTAATGGGGGCCAGATGGGCTGTGGTCGGTGAGGGTGGGTGGGGGCGGGGCTCAGTGGGAAGGGGGAGTGGGAATCGGAGGAGCCGGAGGCTCTGAGGACGGCGGCCCTCCCCACCCCCACCCGTAGGGTGTGGGGGTCTATTGCAGGGTCACCAGCCTGCGCCACGGCCCCTCCCCGGCCACCCAGGCAGCAGCCTCTTAGGCAGGTCTGACCACAGCGGAGGCCTCTGTCCGCGTCCCCCCCTACCGCTCCAGCTCTGAGCCTCAGTCCCAGCACCTGTGAGCGGGGAGTGTGAGGTCTCCGTCCCACGGGTTCCCTGTGAGGAGGACGCGAGACAGTGACACAGAAGGCAGCGCACCACAAACGCCTGGCCCCTGAAGGCCCCCGTTCTCGGACGGCCCCGTGTAGTGAGCACCTCACCCCACGGCTCCCCAGTTCTGTGTACCCGCGGCAGACCGGCTCGCTGAAGCCACAGTGGCCTTCACGTGCCCTGCATGCCCGGCAGCTCCTCCGTAACTAAGGCAGACGCGGACCCTCGCCTTGAAGGCGGCCCAGAGGAGCAGGCGCCTCCTGAGGCCACGGCCCGCTCTGTGAGCTGGCAGGAGGGCTGGGTGCACAGGCCTGGGGGCCCCGGACTTGCTTCTCCTGCTTCCCGGGCTCAGCCCTCCAAGGCTTCTGTGCTTCCACCCTGAGGGCCAAGTGCCTCCTGTGTTCCCCTATGAGGTCTTGGAGGGTCCCTGGCGGCCCGAGGTCCGAGGTGGCCGTTCCGCGCCCCTGAGAGGCATTCCAGGGTGCCCTGCGCTGGTCCTACCCTGACTGGTTTCCTCCCCTCCGAGGGCTCCAGCTGGCCCTGCCCCACGGCAGACTCCGGGAACAGCAAGGGGACAATGAGTCCAGTGTCTGCAGAGGACAGAGCCCTGCAGGGGTGGGGTAGGGGTGTTTCTGTCACCACCTATGCAGCCCGTGACCTTTTAAGCACAAAAGGGGCAGCAGCAGAGGGGCTGTCCTGCTGTTTATGGAAAATGCACCCCTCTCCAGCCAGAGCCACTGGCGGCCTGGTCTTCACAGCCAGCGCTGAAGAAGGGCACAGGGCAGGGAGCCGCTCCTCACCAGCAGCCCACAGGCTCTGCGGCAGCCCTGAGCTTCAGATTCCAGAGCCCTCTCTAGCTTCCCACACCCGCTACCCTGGCACACCCAGACTGGCACACACAGGCATGTCTGCACTTCGGCACTCTCTCCTGCCCGCGCTGGTCAACCCTGGTTACTTGTCTATGACGAATCCGAAACCCCTGCCCTAGCCCTCAGGGCCTTGGGTCCATGGGACCGCAGGAGAAAGCGTCTGAGGCAAAAATAAAAAAATAAAAAACAACTGGACACAAGTTCCCCGGTGATGGCGAAGGTGCTGGCCAGAGAAGCCCCAGAGCGCGGCCGGGGCCTCCTCCCCTGCCCCTCCCCACCCCCACCCAGGCCTGCTGGTTCTCTGAGCCTGCGATGCACAACCTCACCTCTCGGCCTTGCACACGGGTCCGAGGGGTGCTGCGTTCTGCACACCCCTCTGCCTGCCCACCCTTTGCAGGAATCAGCCCTCCGCCAGGAGCTCTCTCCGACCTTGGCTGAGTCACGTCCCCACCCGGATTGTCCTGTCGCGGGAATCCTACCCGGCCCACCTTCTCAGGAACGGGCTCGTCGTGGCTGTGGCAAACGTGGTCTGTGGGATGCTGGACGAGCCACAGGAGGGACTGGCGCACTTGGTGAGGGAGGGGCCCGAGCAGACCCCGTATCGGACTCGGCGAAGCCTCCTCTCCTGTCCTCTGTGTGGGGCACGGACAAGGGCAGGCCCCGCAGCAGGGCCAGGTCACCTGGTTCTGGCCCCGCCCTCCCCGCCCACCGCGCAGACAGGGCTAGTTCTCCACCCTTACTCTTGGCCGCTCGGCCGCCCCTGTGACCACGGCAAACACAGTCCTCGAACAGCAGACCTGCCCGTCCCTGAGGACACAGCCGTAGCCGTGACCTCCGTCGTACACCAAAAAGGGGATTAAGGAGACAGATGTGCGGCCCGAGGCCTACCGCTGCAGTCACGGGAGGCCCAGGAGAGAACCTCAACCTCGGGGCCCCCCCGGACAGCGTCCTGTGGCCTGAGGTCACCGGCCACCAAGCGTCGACCCCTCCTACCCACGGCTGACTCCCTCCTAACGTGGCACTGCGGGCATCAGAACGAACTCCCGCTGGGGTCACCATCTGAGGAACGTGCCATGGAGTGGGGCAGGGCCCAGGAGCGCTGTTTCAGTCCGGCCGGGGACCTGAGAGCCACCGTGAAGATGACCAGGGCAGGTGACCTACGCACACGCTTGGCTCGCTGCTGGGGCTCACGCTGAGTGAGGGCAGGCCAGGCAGCGCCTGCACTTACCTGGGCCTCAGGGTCGATGTGAATCCTGTACGCCTGAGCTTTGTCTTCGGTGGCACCTGGCCAGCTCCTGTTCTCAGGCCTGTGACAAGAACCCAAGCGGTCACACGTATCCGCCCAGTATGCTCACCATGCCCAGGAACCGGGAACAAGGGGCCTCTGGGCAGTCTCCCAGGACCCAGCCTGTGCTTCTCAGGGAGACTGACACCAACCCAGTGTCTCCCCCTGTACCCCAGAGGTGTCTACTGAGGCAAAGAGCCCTAGCCTAGATCCACCACCTCCTGGGCAGGGCCGTGGCGGCTTCCCCTGTCTCTCTGGTTCCTGGAGAGAGGTGGCCACAGGCGCCCAGCACTTTCCCGCTTGTCCACCCTGTCTGCGGCCTGCAGAAGCTCAGCTCCATGAGGCCCTGCCTGGGGAGCCGGGCCACACACGCGGATCAGCGATCAGCCGTCAGCCGCTGCATCCCCACACCCCCGCTGTCCTCAGCCTCCCTCGACCCGCGGGTCACCCTGGGAAGGGCAGACGGGGCTCCTGAGGGGTGCGCCTTCCCTCTTGCACCGCCCCACCACAGCCAGCAGAGTCATCACCACCTAGGGCTGCCTAGCCCAGATGGGAAACAGGCCATTAGGAAATTCCTGCATCGCCATAGAAACCAAAAGCCAAACACTACTCAGGAGGGAGAAAAACATTGTAAACCTGCCATAAGCAGGGTGGGCAGGCCTAGAGGCTGTGGGCTGGGCACGCCCTGCTCCTCGGGAGCTCCCAGCTCCCAGAGGGGGCATGGATCCTGACTGCACACCGGGTCAAAGGAGTCTGCTTAGGTGAAGGGGAAGTAAGGACCCCCCTAAACAAGAAACCTCCTGGGGCTTCCTGGGGCCTCACAACTGGCCTCACGGCTTGACCCTGTTTCTCTGTCAGCTGAGGGATTTAATAATCCCTTTATAGCTGCAGTCTACACTGACTCCACCCTTCCCTGGCTCCCTCCAGACTCTCTATCCTACAGCATTTTTTTTGGGGGGGGGGGTCTCTTGGCATCGAGGTCCTCCTGGACCAGGGCAACCCCTTCCCCATGTGGCACCTTCAGCCAGCACCTAAGTGACTGCCCTGACTCAGACCTCTAACTGTATATTCCTTCTCAAAACTCTGCTAGGACACACCTCGCACATCCTACGTGGCTATCTAGCTCGATATTTCCCTTATGTTCTGCCAGAGAGGGCAGTCCAAGCCTGAGGTCCAAGGGGCAGAGGGCACCAAGTGCCAGGAGAGTGGCCAAATGCATCAGGTAAGAACGAAGGCCCTGGACAGCCTCTGCTGTCACAGATGTCCCCATCAGGCTGGGCAGGTGGCTGCAACGGTCCATCCTTAGACGAAAGGCAAACCAAAGGACGCACTACGCCGGGCACTTTGGGTCACAGGCATTGGGCAACAGAGACCCCAGCCGTGGCAAGGAAGGTCCCAGACCCGCAGAACACGCCGTGCAGCCTGGGTTGGCCTCGGTGAAATGGCCTGGCTTGGGGAAGGGCAGCTGGGTCTTTACTGTGCATTTCACTCTGCGCAGATCTGTAGGGATCAGAGGGCTCTGTACGCAGAGTCAGCGGTGAGCTAGACTGGGCGCGGAGAGGGTGCACAGCTGCCCGCTAGCCGGCTGGCCTCAGAGGAGCCCATGTAGCGGTGCAAGGGTCTTTGGGGCCCAGGTCCTGCAGCAGCAGGCAGATGGCTCGGCATCCAGAGGAGGAATGTTAGAGGCCGGAGGCCAGAGTGGGCCCCAGGTCTCGGTCCCCAGTCCTCACGCGCGGGGGAGCGAGGCAGGCTGAAGGCAGAGCTCGGTTTTCCACCCTGACCGCGCACTCTCAGCACCTCACCGTTGCTCAGCGCCCAGATCTCAAAGTAGCTCCAGGCCCAGAGTCAGGCCCTCACGGGTCTCAAGGGCAGAGCCAGTCAGGATTCAGCTCGGTGCCCGTGCTCCCTACTCCGTGGTCAGATGCCAACTAAAACTGTAACACCCGGAGTGCAACAGGTCAGTGGATCCCGAGCTCCATCCCTGCCTGGCGTGGAACAAATGAGCAGGAAAGGAAGGAAGGAAGGGGGACCTCCACCCAGCCACCCTCCTGTGACATCATCCTCTCTAGGAATCTCCTGACTCAGGCCCCTCGTGAGCCTCCCCCAGCTCCACTACCACCGGGGCTGCCCCGGTTCAGCTGGAGCCAGGGCCGGAGGTGAGTCAGGGCCCAGGAACCCAGCCAAGGCGGGAGGCCTCGGAGGCCTCTGTGGGCAGAGCAGCACGGACGCTTCCCCAACCCGCAGTGCTCAGTCTGGCCCAGGGTGATGCGCATGACCTCGTTTTATGGGAAAGGAAACTCGGGCTCATGGAGGTCATCTGGATACTTAAGATCGTACACTCTGGTGAGAGGCCCAGTGCTGCTGAGCCCCTCACTACATGCCAAGTGGGGTGGGAAAGGCCCTGGATGTGCAGCTGGGCCTACTCTGTGCCAAGGGCACAGCCAGGGGTCCTGACCCAGCCCGGATCTAGTCTGGGGCCAGGCACAAACAGGCCTAGCTCATAAACCTTCTCACCGCCTTTAAAGGCTCCAAGCCAACGGCTCATCTCCTGCCCTGCCAACTATCAGGCATGGTTAGCTGTGTTGTGGTTTGGATAGGTCTCGCCCACACATTTCCACAGGGGTTCGTGGAAAGTCCCCGCTCACAGGGAATGGGGCAGAACTGAGCAGCTTTGTAACTTCTCCAGATCCGGGCGGGCAGAGGCGTGGGGAGACCCCACTCGGCTGGGGTGAGCCCACAGCCTGCCGAAGCTGAGCAGAGACCCAGACCTCCCATCCTCGCTCAGGAGCCTTGTCTTTTCCTTTGCACCAGGATGCACAGCATTGCACAATTTATGCCAGGAAGGCTGTGCCAAATCCAGCTTCAACCAGAGTGAGGAATGGACTGTGGTAGGGACAGCTGAGAAAGGGCAGCTGCCATGTGGGGCTGGTGGCAGTGGCTGGCAGCACAGTAGAGGAACTGGGGTCTTCAGGGATAAGAGACCTAAGGTCAAACTTGGCTTTCCTATTGCCTCACTGTGTGGCTTTCTGAGCCTCAGTTGGCTCATCTGTAAAGTGGGGCCTCTATTATGTTTTAACTTTTGAAGTTTGTTTGAAAACAATTGCCCTGAGATAATCATTAAGACGATCACTTGTAGGGAGGGGAGGGACTGAAGCAGACCCCCAGAAAGGCCCCACGTCTGTCTGCGACCGGCAACACCTGCCCTAAGTGCCCCAGTGCACCTCTAGTCCTGGGGAACAGGGCTTCTTCCCTCTGTGAGCTGTTCCACCTCTAATCAGGGGCCTCCAGGCCCGTCAAAGCACTAGGCCCACGTCTGAACTTGCACGAGGTGTCAGCAACTGAGGCAGACAAGCCCCGCTCGCCCAGGACGAAGGCTGCTTCCACCAGCCCTTACTGTCTCCTGCTGTCCTCCTTCCCCGTCCACCACGTGTACCTGCTCACGGACAGCGTGAGGTGATCGTGGCAGCCTTTGATTCGGTTCTGCGCTTCCAGGTGCGTCATGAGCTCCGTGCTCTCTCCGTTGATGGCCTGGATCAGGTCTCCAGGACACAGTGCAGCCAGCGCAGCCTTGCTGCCAGCATGGACCTGCGAGCAGACAAGACGGACGGCCGCTCTAAAGAGCCCAGCCTTAGCGTCTGCCCAGTGTGGACTTGGCGGACAAGTCCAGAGGCTCTTGTGTGGCCTGGCTGCAACCTCTGCTTCAAAAACCCATCTCCAGCCGGGCGTGGTGGCTCACGCCGGCCATCCCAGCACTCGGGAGGCAGAGGCAGGAGGATCGCTGAGTTCCAGGCTTGCCTGGGCTCCATAGTGAGCTCAGGGCCAGCCTGAACTACAAAGTGAGACCCTGTCTCAAAAATACCCAAAAAACACAACCTGACTCGGTATGGTGCTCACTCCTGTTCACACAGTCAAGCCCAGCCTGGAAAATTTAGCAAGATCTTGTCTCAAAATAAAAAACAAACAAAAAGGCTTGGGGACGTATCTCAGGGTGAAGGCCCTGGCTTCGATCCCAGCCCCCAAGGCCCAGTGGGGTGTGAGGGTGCGGAAGGAGGCCGTGGGGGCCGCAGACGGCGGACAGTGCCCACCTCCATGCTTTCCACGCCCTGGCACACTCTCCTCTTGATGCCCAGCCCTCCTTGCTGGCCTGTCGCCCGTGCCCTCCGTGCCTCCTCACCATCTCCTCCGCGGCACTGTTAACACCGCGCTGCAGCTCAGCTGGGGCGGTCCGCGGAGAGCTCCTCAGGGAAGCCCAGGGCCCTCCAGTTCCGGCTGCCGGCTGCACTCTGGGGTCAGGAGTCCACCTCTGCCCTCTCGCAGGTCACCCAGCGGGTCCCTACTGACCCTACTGCAGTCCACCTGGAGACCCTCACGATGCCGGCCCTCTGACCAGGGCCCCTTGCAGGGCTGGTGAGGACTCAGGCGTGGGCACGCAGCCCAGGGGATGCGGGTGCTCCGTCTCAGCCCACCCCAGCCTCTCAGAGCAGACCGGAGGCACCTTCTGTCGCCAGCCTCTCCAGCCAGGGTGCCGCTCCTGTGACCTTCATCTGATTAGGGGGAGTCGAGGTTCTGGAAGCCTGGTTGGCATCGGCTACAAGTTACACAAGTTCACAGCCTAAAGTGGACAGAGCCGAGGAGCTGGCAGCTGCTTGACTGCGGGCTGGGCGTGGGCCGCGCCCGGCTGACCTCCCCAGGCACTGGTCCTCTGAGCACGACATCCCCAGCCCCTACTAACATCCACTCGCAGGACCGAGGCCCCTCACAAGCGCGTCCCACGACGATCCTCTCCAGGGCCTGCTGGACCCCTGCCCTGCATGGACTCCTGCTCTGTGCAAGGGCCTGAGCCCGGCACTGTAGCCGTCACTGGCTCCTGGTGACCCCTCGGTCACTGGGTCATGCCAGGCTGTTCCCCTGACACACGAGGAGGAGGGCCGCAGAGCGCCAGAGGGCCGCCCTAGTCCCCCACTAAAGAGAAGCTTCCATCCTCAGGGGGCAGCTAGCTCTGAGATGACTCAGCCGGCACAAGGGGTGCATTCAGGTCCCTGTGGGCGGAGGAAGTTCTTGAAAGCAGGGGCGGCTGGGGTGCTGCCAGCTCCCTTAAGCTAGGGGCGTTCTGGTCAGAGAGGGCACAAGGCCAGGAAACTCTGACTCTCTCAGCTGCCTTGACATGCTCTGACTCATTAATGTGAAGGGAAAACCCATCTCCTAGATGAGAACATTGAGGTCCAGAGAACTAGAGAAACATTTAATTTATACTATAAACGGCTGAATCAGAATTCTAATCCAGGTCAAGAGATTCCAAATCCAAACCTAAATTCTTAACTACTGTGCTTCTGTGCAAAAAAGGGAGGGAAGGGAGAGAGATTGTCCCAGAGGAGATAAGACCTGCAGGACTTTGTGGGCCCAACCAGCAGCTGGCATTTCTCTGGGGAAGTTGGGAACCACGGAAGGTTCCAGGTAGGAAGTCACAGGACAGAGCTGGATGCGAGCGGATCTCTAACCACCTTAGTGTGAAGGATAAACACAGGAAGGAGACGTGGGCACGGAGCTCAGCGAGGCCCCTCACCTGCAGCAGCTGGACTTCAGCCCCGACCCGCCTGGCCCAAGCGCAGTGGCCTGGGAGCCACAGGGGACGCTGCTCTCTGTACAGCCAGATCACAGCAAGCTCTCCAGGGGCTGGATTGCTGCTCTTACCCTGCTTCTCCGGACACATCACCCTGACTCTGTGCGTCTGGCGCCCCATTTATAACGTGAGGTCAGAGGGCGTCCTCCGGAGGGCTGGGGCAGCAGAAGCACGGCAGACCCCCACAAAGGGCTGGGTATACAGTGGTCTCCCTGCAGCGCCTGGGTGCCTGGCGGTGCTGGCACCCATGTGCACTGAGGCCTGGCACAGTGGATGCTCAGGAAAGGCCAGCAGTTCGTCAGCGGGAAGGGGCCTGGACAGTGTTCTTTGGGATCACCGGGGCTTCCTGGCAGCACTGTGTCCCTGTCTGAGCGAGGCAATGGCTTCCTGCTGGGTCCCGGGGGCGGGGGAGCCCTGGAAGCAGGGAAGGTTGGCTCCAAGCCCCCTCGGTAAGGACACTCCCACACATCTTCAGTCCCCAAAGACTTGCCCCCCGGGTGCTGCTGGGCAAGCCGTGGCCTGTGCCTCCCCAGTCCTGTCAGTCCTCCAGATCCCACCCAAACCCAGGCTCAGGCATCTTGGCCCCTCGGGCCTGAGCTTCTGCCATGGGACTCTGTGGGACAAAAGAGGGTTTCTTCTCAGCACACCCCTCTACCAGACCGCCTGACTGCCTCCCAGGGTCCTGCATCCCTGGCCGAACAAGGCCACTGCTGCTCCTGTGACGCGAGAGGCCTTCCCTAGGCGGGCGGGCAGGCAGCCGCGTGGGCAACAGATGTCTCCGCTCCCTGCCGCCTACGGGCGTCAGCCCCTGCCACCGAGCCTGTCAGCGGCCTCACACCCAGAGCGCCTGGCCTGCTGGCAGGCTGACACTCCCAGCGGCCCTCCCGTGAGCACATAGCCTGACCCACACAGGCAGGCACTGATGTGCTCACACACAGACACAGACCCCGCAGGGGTCTCTCGGGGTGGGAAACGCGAGATGAAAGGCCCCCGGATGTACCGAAGGTCCACCTCTCCTGCCCCAGGAACCTAGGGGAGAGGGCAGATGTGGGAAGCCTCCCAGTACAGCTGGTCCTGCCTGTCACCCTGGCCCCCAGAAACTGGATCCCATGATTCCATGCTCCACCCGGTGCCTACCCCCTCCCAAGAACTGGAAAAGAGTCTCAGAAACCTGGCCCATCCCCCAGCGCAGAAGGAAGCGTAACCCCGGAGGACGGTGGTGCTCGGTTCTCCTGACGCAAGTCCCCAAAGACCAAAGGCGCCCCTGCAGGAGCAAGAGAGAGCCCTCAGCCGGCCCCAAGTCTGTCCCACATCCCTCCCTGACTGGGAAACACCAAGCGCAGGGCGAGGTTCTTCTGTTCCCTAGGCCGGGGTCCCCAAGGCCAGGGGCGGAGCCTCCCCACACCGGGGAGCTGAGCCAGGATCCCATCTTCCTAGCTACCCTCTGCGACCAGGCCGCTCTCCTGCCCCGCTCCTTTCCTTCCGCTTCCTCAAACCCGGGGCAAGACAGGCCCTGGGGACCTTGAGGACCTGGTCTGGGGTCCTCTCCCTGCCTGGTGTTGCCCTGTGAAGTGGAGGCCTCACACCTCACATCAAGTCTCCGTTTTCCCTGGAAGCCAAAGATCCCGGTCACTTCCCCTAAGGGTGACTGAGGTCACAGAAGAATGGGGAAGAAGTCCGGAGTGGGGAAGTGCAGAAGCTGTTTGCAGACTCAGCGAGGACCTCAGACCAACGGGGCTCAGCCGGCCACCCGGCTTGGCTATCGGGGACCTTCCACAGGGCAGCGGTCCTCTTGTCATTATGCCGCAAACCTCCAGGCAGGGTTGAGACTGAGGCGTTTCTGGGTCCCTGTAAAACTATCTAGACCCTCGGCCTCTGTCTGCGGGTCCCTCCCTGCCCACAGTGACTCCCCTAAAGGGAGGCCAACAGGAGGGGCTGGCTGTGAACTCTGGGGGGTGCACGGGGCAGGGCCGGCGGGCAGGGGTGGGGCGGCGCTGACCCGCCGCAAGCAGCCTCCACGGCGCGCGGGTCCCGGCCAAGCCTCCGCTCCGGAGCCTCGGACTCGTCGGGGATCCGGCTGGGAGAACCGCGAGGACCGGTCTCCGTCCCAGGGCCGCCCGCCGCCCCGCCGCGGCTGACTCACCCGCGAGATGGTGAGGGGCGCGCTGAAGTCCCGGCCGCCCACCAGGCGGAAGCCCCAGGGCGAAGGGCCGCGCAGGGTCACGGAGCGGGACATCGCGGGCCGAGCCGCAGCCGAGCCGGAGCAGACGCCGCGGAGCCGCCGCGCCCCGCCCTCCCCGCGCCGCGCCCCGCCCTCCCTCCGCGCACCCCACCCCCTCCCGACCGCCCCCGGCCCGTACCCCCTGCAGCCCCGCCCTCCGGCCCCGCCCCCGCGCCCCTCGCGCCTGATTGGCCCGGCGGGCTCCGAGCGCCCGGGTCTCCGCAGCCTCCGCCCGCACCTTCGTCCGCGCCTCGGAGGCCGGGGGCTGGGCCGCCCCGACGGCGAACAGGAGGCTGCCGGGGCCGGTGCGCGCAGCGGCCCTTAGCCCGGCGGCGGAGGGCCAGGGCCCGGCTCTTTGAAGTCGCTTCGACTGGCGGTGCTCAGCGGGAGGGGGATGGGCCCTCGGGCGGCTCCAACACCTTCTCAGGGTCCAAGCGGGCCATCTGCCCCACCCCTCGGGGTCCGGAGCCTGGGCACCCTGAGCGCTCATCTCGGAACGCTGGACCCGAGCTTTGAGCCAGGGACACAGACTCTGAAGATAGCCTGTGAGGGCACCTTTTATGGGGGTAGAAACGGGAGCGACCCAGGAGGCTGCCTGGAGGAGGTGACTGCTGACGGCGGGAGCAGCGTGCGTTGTCTTTGCTTGTCTCCCTGCTTCCCTAGGACTTCCTGCCAGTCCAGGCCACCTCTTCCTCCTTTGCAAAGCCCTCTGTTTCCCACGCTTAGCGTGAAAGGAGAGGACGCAGCCTGGCTGTGCAGGTGTGGGAGGAGTGAGGGTGCGAGCGGCCCTGAGCTGGGCCCTTTCTACACGCCCAGCCTTTCTCCTCCAGGAATGCCTTTGAACAGCCTCTGCAGGTGCGGGCGCAGATGCCACGGGATTCTGCAGACCCTGAACAGGCCCTTCGTTCAGCCAGTAACCTGGTAACCAGTCCGCCCCCTTAGCTGCCATCTGGGGGGGACCCCACCCTCGGGAGGCTCAGGGCTACGGGCCAAGGAAGAGGTCTGCTTGGAGAGGTACAGCCTAGGGCAAGCCAAGGGAGGTGGTGCTTGAGACTGGACTGTGGGTGGAGAGAAACGTGACGACTGGGTGCGGCGGGGACCTGCGCGTGGCGCTGCGTGGGTGGCGCTGCGTGGGGTGCCTGTCCGCGCGTCCGGATCCACAGGTGCCGCGGGCCTCACGGCCCCGTGGTGGGCGGGTTTCTGCTCTGCCGCGTGAGGACGGAGGGGAAGAGGCAGAACGCAGGGCCGTGCCCTGTACAGTGTGAGCTGCGTAGGCCAGAGGCACCCCAGAATTTAGGCCCTGGTGAAGGTGCGGTGAGGGTCACCTCACTCTCCTCCAGAGCTCCTGGTGGAGGATTCTCAGGACCCCTCAGACACTGCTTGGTTCTCCCCGTGTACGTGCCGCCAGGGCCTGCTGT
Organism: Thryonomys swinderianus; assembly: GCA_004025085.1. NCBI lineage: Eukaryota > Metazoa > Chordata > Mammalia > Rodentia > Thryonomyidae > Thryonomys > Thryonomys swinderianus. The sequence continues at coordinate 50,591 of PVIC010002229.1, read as the reverse complement.
AGCAACCCCTGAATCCCATTGTGTTCACCTCTCCCCCACCCGCAAGGGACTTCTGGACTCAGCCTCAGGTTGGCCATGTTTACCCGAAGGTGACCCACACTCGGCTGGAGCTGGGAATGGGACCAAGAAGCGGGACCTCAGAACCTGGCACATAGGCTTTCCCAGGTTGCCACATAGACTTGGCACGCTCATGTAGGCTCTTGGTAACATCATCCCCGGCTGAGGAAAACAGCAGAGACCCCCCCCCTCACGCCGACAGCGCCCCCTGTCAGGGTTTCAGCCACAGTCTTCAGCGCCGAAGGTGGTCCTCAGGGCCACGCTGTGGACCGCTCCTGAGGGACCGTGGGCTGGGGACAGTCCCAGGTAAACTGCAGGCCTTCTAGCTCCTCCAGCTGCTCTCCAAAGCTCCCTCTAGGAAATGCTGTTTCCTTTCTACCTCTCATGCCCTCTGCCCTGGGCAGTTTTCATTGCTCAGTCCCTGTGGTGTTGGGGTACCAAGTCAGGGCGGCACAGAGATTGGTGGCCCTCCTTACCTGCAGGTGGGCATGGGTGGTGGCAGGGCCAGGCCTCACCTCTACCCTGGTACCCTTGCTGTATTTGTCACACACCCCACAGGACATCTGTGCTGGCCCGTTTCATGTGTTTTTCATTCATCCCACAGAAGTGTACTGAGTGTTCTGCATACACCAAGGCCTGTGCCTGTCCGAGGCGGGGCTGAGGCACCGTCAGGTCAGGGACGATCTCCGCTGTGTCTCCTCAGCACCCAGCAGAGAACCTGGCCATTAACATTTGCTACTGGGCCAGAGATTTAACTCAGTGGTTCTGGCTCCTGCCTCGCAAGCACAAGGTCCTGAGTTCAATCCCCAGTAACCCCGGTGACTCACGCCCACCAGCCATCAATACCACAGACCACAGTGCTGGGTGTGGTGGCTCATGCCTGTCATTCCAGCACTCGGGAGGCAGAGGCAGGAGGATTGCTGAGTTTGAGATTTGCCTGGGCTACATAGTGAGCTCAGGGCCAGCCTAAACTACAAAGTGAGACCCTGTCTAGAAAAAAAAAATTGCTACTAACAGCAATCCCTGTTATAGGGATTATTATTCTTGCTCAACCGCTGACCATGATGCAGACAGAGGCAGAGAGGCAGGGAGGGCCTGAGGGGCTTAGGTGGGTAAAAATGTCTGTTCTTGTCACCTTGGAGGCCACAGCTGGTGGCTTTGTCCTTCAAGGTTGCTCCAAGCAGCTCAGGGCTGGATGCCCATGTCCTCGGTGAGTGGCAGGGCTCTCCAAGGTCAGGGGAAACCACGGCGATAGGAGGCAGGACTGGCAGGCTCCAGTAGGGCCAGACATCCTTGGGAGACGCCCTTGGGCCTGAGCGGGAGGGAGAGAAAAGGGTGGGGCAGGACAGCCTCAGGCTTCCAGCACAGCCACCCCACGAGGCTGTCCAGAGCTGGTGCAGCCTTGGAGCGGGGGAAAGGACAGGCGGAGGCCGCCTTGTGAGGTCATGATGCTCTCCACCCACAGTGGCCTAGAGTGAGCGGAAGAGTCTGTCCCATTCAGGCTCGGCTCCTGGAGCGAGTAATACGGCACATGCCCCAGGGAGGCCAAGCTGCCCTCCCCCAGCCGACAGCCTGGATTCCAAGGACATGGGCAACCCCTCTTGCTGGAATGCCCCGCCGCACCACTGACAACTCCAGGGTCCTAGAGAGGCCAGAGAAGAGAGCTTAAGAGGACTGCTCTGGCAGCGTGGCCTTTCCCAGGGGCCTGCTGGTTAAGGTCAGGCCCTGGTGTCCACAGAGTGGAGAGGACAGTAGTCTGTGGGAGGGGCTGTCTGGGCCTCCTGCTGGGTCAGGCCTGGGGCTCAGAGTGACAGGGAGTCAAGGCAGCCCTTAGGCCAGGTTTGGGGTTCTGTGAGATGCAGGGACAGGAAGAAGCATGGGCACCAGGCTTTACCCACAAGGAGGGTCTGGCATGGCACACCCTGTGAGGCCAGGGCCCAGCGTGCCTAGGGAGGACAGGAGTCAGTCAGGGAGGCAAGAAAGATGGCCTTTAGACGGTGTCTGTTGCAGCAGGACGCAGGGGAATGTATGCCTGTGACCAAGGCAGTTTCCCGGCTCCGATTTTGTGCCGTTTAGCCCCGCGGCAGACACTAAATACCTGCTGTGTGTTCAGCCTGGACCTAGGGGACAGGTCTGGGGAAGGACACCACCCTTCTGGCGACCGAGCTGTCGGGGTTCCGGAGGCACCCAGCTTCCGAGGGGCCAAACAAGAACAGAGCTTGATCCTGCTAAGGCGGCCTAGTCGCTGGCCCTGAGCCAGATCCAGGGGCCAATATGAAAGCAGAGCTGATCCCTTTCAGGTAGCTGCGCCTGGGGTGGCGGTGAGGAACCGTCCGTGGAGCACAGCGTCCAGTGTTTCCAGAGGCAAAGCCAGAGTCGGGTGCTCCCCGTCCCGAGCCGCAGCGTCGCGCAATACTTCAGTCACCCGCAGCACCCCGTGAGGCCCGCTCTGCGCCAGCTCTGTCATCCACAGAGGCGCTGTTGGTGGCTGGGTGAGGACAGGCTTACGCAGCTGAGCCCGGGGAGGCCCTGGCCCCAGGCTGGGAGCAGAGGGGTCGGGAGGAGGGCGCCTCACCCTCCGGGAGGCAGCCAGCCCGGCAGGGAGGTGGCAGCGAGGCCCCGGTGCTGGAGCCTTGGGAGGGCGAATTACAAAGGCACTGCAGCCTGGCCCTGCCGCGGGAGACCCTCTGCTTTCATCCTTGCACTGTCACTGGGGCCGGGGGTATGGGCAGCCTGCCCGGGATCACCCAGCCTCCAGCGTGAGGTGCTGACCTCCGGGGCCAGAGGCTGACCCTGGACCCCTTAGGCTTCCTGCTTCCCTGACAGCTGCACTGGTCCCCGTGAGGAGAAGGCTCTGGAAAATCAGCTCCTCTGGCGGGGGGGCAAGTGGATGTGTGCCCAGCTTGTGTTTGGCCACGGCCTGACCATTTTCGTGTCCTGATGAAAGCCAGGACCCCGAACCCTTCCCTCCCTGGCCCAGGAGAAAGGGGGACAAGTGCCCTGAGGTGCAGGCAAGGCGTACCGCAAAGAGGTGAGAGTTACCGGGCCAGCCCCTCAGCTGAGTGGAGCCGAGCACTGGCTGCCGGGCCCGGACCCTGGCACAGCTGGCCTTACCCAGCGTGCAGGTCTGCAGACCCGAGGCAGCCATGGCTGTGCCAGACGGGGGGGCCTCAGCCCTCAGGAACCTCCATTTTCTTACTCTGGCGCTAGTCAGATGGCAGGAGAGGTCCAAGCCACTTCTATATTTCCCAGCTTTGGTAAAATAAAAATGGATGAAACGTGACGATAGCTTTTCCAGAATTGTGGCACATTTTGTTATGGTTTGGTCATCTATTCAAACATACTTTCTGAGAGCGTCCAGTGTGGCAGGCACTGAGTATCTGGAACAATTAAGTCTCTGTAACACATCCAAAGTGCATCACCTCATTTGGAAATAACTTCACAAATTTAAATTCCAGGCGCCAGCCGGCTTTCCGAGGTGGATCCCACGCCCCCCATTGCCTGGGGTGTCTTCTCTGATCCTGTGAGGCCTGCATCCCACTCCTGCTCCTGTGGCGCTTGGGCTGTGAGGTAGTTTGGCCTAAGTGGTGGAGACGGCCGAGGCCTGTTCCAGCCTCCCTTCCAGCCCCATCCTTTCAGTCTCCTACGGATGGCACTGTCCCCTCAAGCTCCAGCTCCTCTACCCACTGGCTGATCCTGATGAAATGCCCTGGCCAGTGGTGCCAGGCCTGGCCAGTGGTGACTGAACCATAGGCTGGTGAGGACTGCTTGGGCAGCGGAGACCTCTCCACAGTGACCACTGGTGTGAGTCTGGCCACTGGGCCGTTGGGAGAATGGGGCAGAGCTGTGCTGCCGGCCAGAGCCCAGGGCTGCCAGCTGGAACCAGAGGCCTGGGAATCCAGGTGCAGGGAGCCATGGGGATTAGACGAGGAAAGGCAGCTGTGTGCCTGTGAGGTGAGCGGGCTGGAGCTGAGCCTAGGCATCCACTTGTGTCCTGGGTGGTTGTGCTCTGGCTCCCGGGAAGCTTCAGTGTGCTTTGCCACTTCCTGCTCCAAAGCCAGGCCCATTACTGTGCAGAGCCAGGGTAGCACTGGAGTTCGGGAGGCTCGAGCTGAGATCCTGGCACCCTGTAGCCCATGGCAAGAGCAGTCATGTGACTGGAGACCGCTGTGAGGACGAGATCAGACTGCAGCTTCCACTGGGCTAAGGGGAGGTGGAGCTGCCTGAGAAGATCAGGGTGGCTCCTCTCATGTGGGAAGTCAGATAGCTACAAGGGAACCGGGAATTGCTGTGCATTCAGAGTAAAACAAGAAGCCATCTCAACTCTGGGAAAGGAAAGAGAAGACAGAGCATCTGGGCCTGAGGAGCACTGAATGTTGGAAAGGGGCCTGGTCGGCATTTTGGGCCCAGCAGGCCCTGAGAAGTAGCTGTGTCTTGGATTAAGACAAGTTGACTACAAAGAGCTGTGACATTGTGCGCTGAAGCGTGAAGTATCATTGGCCCCGAGAAGGAGCACGTGTGCTGCCTTCAGAGCATCATGGTGTTCCAGAGCCAGAGAGAAATGGACCATTTCCATGAGGCCTTGTGAACATCTATTATTCCAACACCAAACTCAGCCCTCTCAAGAAAATGGCATGGTTGTCTGATTGGTGCATATACCAAATTGGCTTTTGTAGTCTGTCAAAACACTCCTGCCAGGCCTGGGATATAGTTCAGAAGGACAAGGTCCTGAGTTTTTCAGTTTGTTCTGAAAACCCAAAACAAAACAAAACAAAAACAATATTAAAAAACCACTATTGCCAATTTGAGGATTTTTTTCTTTCTCTTTTTTTGAGGCAGGGTCTCGCTTTGTAGTTCAGGCTGGCCCTGAGCTCACTATGTAGCCCAGGCAAGCCTCGAACTCAGCAATGCTCCTGCCTCTGCCCCCTGAGTGCTGGGATTAGAGTTGTGAGCCACCACGGATAGCTAATTTGGGATATTTTCCCCCCCTGGAATTATAAATTTATCTTAACATTAAATCTAATGATTAATATATTGAACTAAAAGAAGAAAGGAACTTTGTGATTATCTCAAAAGATATTTGAGGGCCGGAGATTTAGCTCAGTGGTTCGGCAGCCTGCCTCACGAGAGCAAGGTCCTGAGTTTGATCCCTGGTAACCACATACAATGCTGGGCATGGAGACTCACACCCACCAGCAATCAATACCACATACCACAGTGCCGGGCGTGGTGGCTCACGCCTGTCATCCCAGCACCTGGGAGGCAGAGACATGAGGATTGCTGAGTTCGCGGCGGCTTGCCTGGGCACCATAGTGAGCTCAGGGCCAGCCTGAACTACAAAGCGAGACCCTGTCTCAAAAAGCGAAAAAAAAAAAAAATTCATGTTGGACTGAAGGTTTGGCTCAGTGGTTCCAGTGCCTGCCTAGCAAGCACAAAGTCCCTGGTTCAATCCCTTGGCAACCACATATGTGGTGACTCATGCCCACCGGCAATCAATACCACATACCTCAAATGCCGGGCTTAGTGGCTCAAGCCTGTAATCCCAGCACTCGGGAGGCAGAAACAGGAGGATTGCTGAGTTCGAGGCTTGCCTGGGCTACATAGTGAGCTCAGAGCCAGCCTGAATTACAAAGCTAGACCCTGTCTTAAAATAACTAACTAACTAAATAAATAAATAAAATAGAAATTGTGTTCCATTTATTATCTATGCAGGAGAAAAACTTTTAACCTTATATGCTATAAAATTTTCCAGACTTCAAAAGGAATTCCAAACATATTAATAATCTATATATTTTAATTTTTACAGTGTAAATGTTTTTATAAAGTACTCATACTTAAAGGAGCTTGAAGAAAGTATGGATAGTATTTTATAATTTTAGTGTGAAAAAAATTTTTCAAGATGAATACTTAAATATGTTTTCCTGTTACATATGGATAAAAAAAGTCATAGAAATGTGCCACAAACTGTCAGCAGTTATTTCTGGAGGCAAAATTTTGGGACATTTATTTTTCCTATGTAATATATTCTATGATATTGTAACATAAAACAACTCTGTATAATGTTTGTGACTAGAAAAATAAAGTCAATTAAAAAATAAATACAAGAATAAATACTACTTCTTATATGATTTAAGGAATGTACAATAATATAGGTTAATTTATTGTTTACTTCCTTTTTGCCACCTGTACAATTTATAAAGTCCATCATAACAATTATTTTCCCTTTAACAATCAGTTGCCTTTTAAATAATCTAAGAAGCAAGAAAACCTATCTTCTGTTTACTTGTTCTATTTACCGGTAGTTTTTGTTCCTTTGTTTAGAGTTGAATTTCCACCAGATATCATTTCCCTTTAGCCTCAAGCGCTTCCTTTAACATTTCCTGTACTGCAGATCGGCTGGTGGTGAATTTTCTCAACTAGTTTTTATAAAAAGTACCTTGATTTCTCATTCTCTTTTAAAGTTAACATCTCTAGCTTCTGAATACTAGTTTAGGTTTTTCTCCATGCACAGCTAATATTTAACGTATCATTCCATTGTTCTTGGGGTTGCATCAATCCTAGTGAGAAATAAATGGTAAATCTTATCATTGTTCCTTTCATGAAATATGTCTTTGTTCTTTCATTGCTTCTCAGATACTCTTTTTGGCTTTAAGATACTAAGGACAGTGACTTCATTTTTAAAATCAAATTTAGAACTTCAGTCACTGTTTTTAAACACTTTTTTCTGGTCTCAGTCTCTTCTGTCTTTATCTGGGATTCTAGTTTTATGTTTTGCTGGGTATTATTTCAAAATAATTTAATTGAAGCTGTTTATTTTCTCAGTTCTTTCTGTTTCCATTTAGATGGCGTCTATTAATTTAACACAAGTTCACTGATCTTTTCTTCTGCAGTGTCCAGGATGCTTTTAAGTTCTTCCAATAAAAGTCTCACTTTGTACATGGTATTTTTCAGACCTAGAGTTCTTATTTAGATTCTTTTTTTTAGGCAGGGTCTCGCTATGTTGTTCAGATTGGCCTTGAACTCCCTGTGTTCTTGTTTATAATTTTCATTTCTCTGCTGAGATTTCTCTGTTCATTTATGTCTGTCCATCTGGCAATTTGATTAATTATGAATATAATTATAATAGCTATTTTAAAGTTCTCATTAACTAATTCCAGTGTCTTTTACCTCTGGATTACTTTTTCTGCTAGGTATGGATTATATTTTTCTCCTGCATATGTCTGGTGATGTTTGTGTGTTGGGAACTGCAGCCACTTCATTGCTGTGGGTCTGGATTTTGTTGTCTCTTTTAAAGAGTGTTAAGTATTTCATCAGGCTGTGAATCCATGAGATGCGCCTTGTGACCCACCTGAAGCTTGTTTTAGGCTTTTTTTCCAGGCAGATCTGAATGACTGGACTCTGCAGGGGTAAAGTGGCCCCATCCCTGAGATGGAGCCTTTCAAAGGTTTATTTGAATGTCTAGCACGTTGAGCAAGATCTTTCCGCAAGTTGTTCCCAAACAGGTGTGTGCACTGTGTGACCTCTGGAATTCCCATTCAGTCCCGGATCCGGAGACGCTTTTATCTGCCAGACCTCGTGGATAATTCTGCCCTGTCCTTGTGCAACTTGCCCAAAGCTTCAAGGGGACCTCCGTGCAAGGTCTGGAACTCCTTTTCTCTACAGCCTTCTCCTCTTTGACACCCCAAAGATTTCAACCACCTCAGCATTCTCTATCTCTGAGTTCTGTTTCTTCTACTTACTGAGACCATGGTTCCTGGTCGGGGTTCCTTCCCTCTTCCTAGTTTGGAAAGTGACCCAGGCAAAGAACACTGGTGAATGTGCAGATGTGATTAGGTTTTTTCTCGAGGATGAAAGCCATGTGATGGCTGATGCCTATCATCAGTTGCTATAAATATTTTATTTGGTTTTATACTTGCTTCCAGAGGGGAGTAAGTTTATTCCTGCTTGGAATTGTTCAGAATCCAAAGAAAGTTAATAATTAAAGGAAGAAAGGAAAGAAAATAATGAACCCTCATTCAGGATGAGTCTGACATGGCGAATTTGTAGGAGTCTAGGCTGCTGCTAACAGCAGGTGGTCAGCTGGGCCTGCCTTTCTCCAACATTTTCTAACCTGGCATTCAGACTGGACTCAGTCACACTTCTCCGGCCCATGACACTAGAATCTGTCAGGCTAGTTCTTTTCCCAAAAGGAAATATTATCAGGGTTAGAAGATATAAAACAGTCATTTGAAAGCCTTGGGGAATGACCGAGCCAGGTATGAATTGAGGGTTGTGTTCCTTAAGCAAAGGAAATCACATGTCAGAAGCTCCATATTTACCCCGTCTTCTCCCTTAGGTGCATTTCATGTATTTCTCAGAAGTAGGAGGTGGCTGGAAAGAATCAGTCCTACTACACTGAGAAGACAGAAGTCAGAGTTCAGGGATCCAGAGAGGCTGGAATTTAAGAGAAAATTGTTAGAAAAGAAGAAACATCAGAGAAGGAGACCAACGAATTTATTGGCCTTTTTTTTTTTTTTTTTTGAGACAGGGTCTCGCTTTGTAGTTCAGGCTGGCCCTGAGCTCACTATGGAGCCCAGGCAAGCCGCTGCGAACTCAGCAGTCCTCCTGCCTCTGCCTCCCGAGTGCTGGGATGACAGGTGTGAGCCACCATGCCCAGCATTGTGGTATGCAGTGTTGATTGTTGGTGGGCGTGAGTCTCCACGCCCAGCATTCTATGTGGTTACCGGGGATGGAATTCAGGGCCTTGCACTTGCGAGGCAGGCGCCGGAACCACTGAGCTAACTCTCCGGCCCTATTGGCCTATTTTTAAACAGTGGCTTGGAGGCTGAAGGACTATTAAGAGTTCAACAGCCAGGAAAGTACTGGGGAGACAAACTGCAGTTCAAGTTCCATCACGAAGGAGAGGCCTTGGTAAACACCTAGGTTCCCCGCTGAGGCCCAGCACTGTTCCTCACTGAGAGGGGTGGGGGGGCATGTCATAGAATAAGAGTTACACGCTAGGATAAAAATGTTTAAATGTGACGCCTGTCCTCCCAGCACTCGGGAGGCAGAGACAGGAGGATTGCTGAGCTCGAGGCTTGCCTGGGCTACATAGTGAGCTCAGGGCCAGCCTGAACTACAAAGCGAGACCCTGTCTCAAAAAAAAAAAAAGTTTAAATGTGTAAAAACAGTCCTCAGTAGGAGTCAGGTAACTCATTGGCGTCCTGCTTGCCAGGGGACCACTCAGTCCTCTATTTTTCTAGATGAAGATAACATCAAATAAAGCCTTTCCAATTTTTTAATCCAAAATGTGATTAAGAATCATCTGTAAACAAAAACAAAACTAGATGACTGAAAATCAAGAAAATAAGCAACTGGAATAGAGGTTTCAAACGGAGGACTGCCCTGCCAAAGGAGGTAGGAAGGAAATGTTCAAATGGGAAGGAGGCCATGAGAGAAGGGAGAAAGCAAGGGAAAGGAAAAAAGAAAAATGGAAAGAAAGCTTTTGTAAATGCGGGGAAGAGTGGTGGATGGGAGTGGAGGGCAATGGGAAAAAAAGAAAAAACAAGATGTATCATGTATAGTTAAACTTCCCTATAATAAATGTTATCAATATGAATATCTAAAATGCACTAGTAAAAGAAGAAAAAACACAATAAAAATAAAGAGAAAAGAAAAAAGAAATAGATGTCTCAGAAGTAAGGGACTTCAACTGACATGATTAAAATGTTCAAGAAAGCCGAGTGATCACACTAGGGATTTAGCTCAGTGGTTCTGGTGCCTGCTTTGCAAGCCAAAGATCACAAGTTCAATCCCTGGTACAAAAAAAAAAAAAAGAAACAATTTCAACATAGAGCAAGGAAGCCAGGTTTATGGGGGCACACATCTTAATCCCAGCAATCAAGAGGCTGAAGCAGGAAGATTGCTGCGTTTGAGGCTAGCCTCGGCTACGTAGTAAGAACCTGCCTGTTTCAAAAACAAAATGAACAGAAAGGAATCACTTAGACACATAAAAGTAAAAAAATATCTAAAGTTAAGAACGTATGATACAGATTAAACATTAGACTGGACATTAACTTGCAGATTCAAAAAATTAAAACGAGAAAGAAAACAAAAAAGTCAAGTAGGATAGGTGCAAAAAGAACCACCTTAGGCATATTATAGTCAAAAAATTTAAAAACAAAGGAAAAATATTCAAATGGGACATAAAGGAGCCATAGTAACATTCAACTCTCTTTTCAGCAGAAGTGTGGAATTTGTACACAATATAATGACATTTTTAAGGTAGAGGAAAAAAAAAAAACCCTGCTAACAAATTTCTTCACCCAGGAAAAATATCCTTCAAAATGAAGCGTGGTGATACATGTTTGTAATCCCAGCCCTCGGGAGGCTGAGACAGGAGAATTACTTCAAGTCTGAGGCCAGCCAGGCTACACAGCTAGATCCTATCTAAAAAAAAATGAAGGTAACGAAAAATATTTCTAACAAATAAAGGCCAAATTTGTGACAGCAGAACATCACTGTAGAAATTCTAAGGGAAATTGGTCAGACGAAGAGAAAATACTCTCATGTGGTAACAGGGACTGTAGGAAGGAAGGAATGGTATTAGAAAGGGAAAATATGTGGGTAAAATAGGTAAGTACTGCCTGGATAAAGTGCCAGTGGACTATCTTGCAATAACACACTGTGGAGTTTACAATGTGTTTGACAGACGTTGTGCATGTTATGGATTCCACAACCCGTTCTGTGTCTCCGTGTGATTCGGCCAGGCCTTAGGCCAGGGACCCCTCCCGTAGGCTCCATCGGCCCTTGGGACTCACTGCCAGAGTCTTGTTCCTCTTCTGCAACAAAAACAAAACAAAAACAAAGTGAGTTCCATGCAGGCAGGTCTGAGCCTGGACACAGAGGAAGTGTTAATGAGTGTGCAATGGGCTGCGTAAGGGAGGCTGGAGAAAGCTCCCGAGGCCTGGGCTGAGTGATCAGGATGCAAGACTTTCAGAGCAGACCGGCCTGCTGCCCTCCAGGGAGACGAGGCAGCCGGCCACTTTCCTCAAAGTCCGTCCCGCAGCTCTGTGCCTGTGAGCGGGGCCTTCAGGTGTAGGTGACTGGCCGCTTCCTCAAGGCCCCCCTAATCCTTCCTTGCTGCTTGCTTTCCACTGGCTGAACCCAACGGGCGGTTTCGGGAAGGAGGACCTGTTGATCCTGTTTGCATAGGCCAGCAGCCAGGGAGAGGAGAGGGGGTCTAGAGGGCGACTGTTAAGTTGGGTTAAGGAAAGAACTCCAAGAATTAGTTGCCCAAGCAGAGGAGCTTCGGAGAGCATCATGGGAAGCAGATGAGAACAGCCCACCTCGCCCCTCCGATCCCTCTCTCCTCTAGGGCTTATGCTGGCAGGATGTCCCAGGTGCATCAAGACTTCTGCCGATGGGCTCCTCACCTTCTTTCCTGACTTCACTGCAGAGCTAGCTCTTGATCGGGCCAAGGGCTTTGAGACCTTCCCAACACTATCTCTGCCTTCGTCTCCTTAGCGATCTCAGCACTGGGTCATCCTCTAATGTATGGAAAAAATCTCTATCTGTCCAGCTGCATATGGTTCCACAGCTATAGCCACGAGTCCCACTATCCTTGGCAGGTAGCAGGCTGCGTGCCAAATCCGGCCCTGAAAGGCTATTTGAGCGAGGCTGAGATGCCCCTGTAGCCGAATGTCCCAGGGCGGCTCCATGCACCCCCTCGTGGTCATCCTCAGTTTTGCATTTGGCAGGAAGGGAGCTGTAGGAGGGATTTGCAAAGAATCCCCCCCCCCCAAACGCCTTCGCCCCAGGACAAGATAACTGTGGGTCTCCTATGATGGAATACAGATAAAGTGCCAGGTCTGTTTGAAGGCAGAGAGTTAAACTGGCCTATAACTACCTATAACGGTTGACTTGAGAGCCCTGCTTGTGCCCACAATCACTGCCAAAGGATGGCGTCTGAGAGCCTGGACACTTTGAGGAAGCCATCTTTCACCTTCACCACCTGGATCGCTCAACCCGCAGCCACAGAGACACTGTCCAAGCTGTCCCTGGAGGCTGATTTCTTTTCAAATTGCCTTTCAGGGTGAGGGAGGCCTAATTCAGATTCTGCTTTAAAGTCAACATTAGGTTCTGGGTCAGAGTCATTGTTAAGGACAGAGTCAGAAGACGAAGGACAAAGTTTAAAGGACATAAGTTTTTGCATGGGTATGACCCCTTTGCATACATGTGCACCGGCACACATGTACAAACACATGCACACACAGTGTGTGTCTGTGTCTGTGGGTTGGTTGCGTGCAACCCTCTCACCAAGTCATTGTGTTTTCAGACACTAGGAGCAAAAAGATCATCAAGCTTCTCAAAGAACTACAAAAAAATCATGTAACGATGAATGATAGCATATGTTGCGGAGACTGGTCGACTGAAGCTCAGCCATGTTCTTACATGGTGCCGTATCAAATGTGTGTAAGTGGAATGAGGATGTGCGGGAATAAGCCGGATGCGGGCGAGGTGCTTAGCCCTGCAGGGGAGTACGTCCTGGCCTGCTTGGAGAAGCTCAGCGACCCAGGGCAGCTCCCTCAGAGGCGCAAGACAAGGCCAGTCCGCCGGCTCAGAGGACAGTGTCTCCTGGGGGCGCCGCAGCCAGAGCTGAGAGGAGGCGAAGGCGAGGTGGGAGTGAGGCCACACGGGGGCTGGGCGCGGGGGCCACCTCTGTTGCACCAGTGACTCGGACTCCCGTGGGTGTGTGGCGGTGGACATGACTTTGGTAAAACTTAGGATGGATGCCCCTTTTCCAACCCGCATCCTTCCCTCACCCGGAAAGCATCACGAGGCATATGCAGATCTTCCCGCCTGTGGCCTGTGACGGAAGACAGCCCGGGCTGCCCCGGGCATCAGGGGCGCAGCTTGCTTGCTCAGTCACCCCTGGATGGTGTCACTGACCCCAGGCTCACTCCAGAGGTCATGAGGCGCCTCACAGACATACCCCGCTCCCGAAGGAGGAAGCACTTTCACTTAGAACTAGAAGAAATTGAGGCGTAAGGCGAGGAAGGGCGATGCTGGGAGAGGCGGTGCTGAGTCTGTCATTAAATGGGAGGTTACCGTGCAAAGAACGTCTCGCCGTTGAGGATGCCAGACACTGCGATTAGGGTTCCAGTCAGCGCGTTACCGTGACCCCGAGGGTCTCTGAGCGCAGCCAGTGTTCATGCTGTTCTCTTACCCCTAGGAGTGACACTAATTTCCTTTAGCGCAGTCTAGCTGACAGAGCAAAGGGGCCCTGGATGAGAAATAGGCCTCATTCCTGAAAGGGAGCTCAGAAGAGGGCAGAGCATTCGACAAGGATCCGCCAATAAATGGGTGAGTGAGGGGTACAGCCTTCCCCGTGTTACCGAATCGCGGATTCTTCAATCTTCTCAGTGCCGTCTGCATGCATTGCTCGTCCCCAGTTCGGGCCCCATCCGCTGTCACCGCGCCCACGCGCGCCCCCGCTGGACTGCTCGAAACTCGGCTCCTCCTCTGCTCGCCACGGCGGACCAGGAGAGCTCCCCAAGTCCCAGATCGGACTCGTCCCCTGCTTCACTGGGGGTGGTGCTGGCTGATCAGCACCAGATCCCGCCCTTTTTTGCGGCTAAGCCCCTGCTTCCTTGGTTGTGAGCCCGCGCTGGGCTGGTGGGGTGAGGGGGCTGGTGAGGATGGGGGTGCTTTTGCGGACAGCTATTGGACATCTACTTAGCCACTATTTAGAAGGCTGGAAGCACACTGGTTTTCACAGTTTTTCAAATGTTACCAAAATGTCAGGAAGCCAGTAGAGCAGAAGGTGGATGAGAACAGTTAAAGCTGCTGAAATCCCAGAGTCGGGTTGCCTAAGACCTCATGCGCCACAAAAAAAGGACGGAAGGGAGCTGCTGTACTAAAATAATAATTCTAAAAGCATCAACATTTCAGGATTTGTAACTTCCTAGCTCACTCCTGGCCCATGGGTGTTTGCACTGTGCAGAGCCTTTTGCCCAGGATGGGGGCATAATTGAGGGAAGCTAAACTCCAAGATCACTGTCTACACCTTGGGTGGCACAGTCTAAATCTTCTGGGTAATTACAGCTCCGGAAGGAACTAGGATGCCTGTAATGACAGCTCAGTTTGCGCTGGCTCTGCTGTCTTGGGTGGCGGTGGCCTGAGGGAGAGGCCACTGGGAGGAAACTTCTAGTCATCCCAGGAGTCTGCTTTGGATTTAGAGCCACCAAATGGTTCAGGGATTTGGGGGGCGGAGGAGGGGGCTCTCCAAGGACCAACGTGGCTCTGCCCAGGGTTGGCATTGCTGCCTTCTGGGGACTCTGCCAGATTCTCTGACGCACCAGGCCACCACTAGTAGGCCCTACTCAAGCTGTGTCTCCTGCTCTCTGTCTTGTATCCAGTCTTTTGGGGAAGGAACCTGGCATGGGTGGAAGGTTGACCTCAAGGTCCAGGGGCCAGAGAATGTGCTGAAGGGTAGAGATGGATGTCAACACACAGAATTCCCTTTGCATAGCACTGCTTGATTCTGGGGACCCCACTCTGGGAAAGGCCCCGGAATGCCAGGTATTCATAAGTCCTAACAGGCTTTGAGCAAGCCAAGGAACGGTTGAAGTGACCACGAGCTAAAAGGGGCAAGTGATTTAGCTCAGTGGTGCCACCGCCTGGTCAGTGCAAGATCTTCAGTTTGATCTCCAGTACTGCAGAAAAACAAAAACAAAACCCCATGCTTTTGGGGGCCAGAGGTGTAGCTCAGTGGTGCCACTGCCTGCCTGGCAAATGCAAGGTGCTGAGTTTAATCCCTGGTTCCACCAAAAAGAAAAAGAAATGCCCTCCATCCCGTATTTTCCTGTGTTTGGAAGGTGATCGAGGCACTGCAGTTATCAGTGAATTAATTTGTTGATGAATGTGCTGTTAGGAGGTCAGGCATGGTTAGAGGTGGTCACTGGGAGAGTGACCTGGAAGGGTTTTGTCTCTTCTCCTGGATCTTCTCTTCTCTCTTTTCCTAATGATATTCCCAAATTCACTCCTGGAAGCAAGCATTACCCTGATCCCCAAACCAGAGAGGAATCCAACCAAAAAAGAGAACTACAGGTCAATCTCCTTAATGACTATAGATGCCAAAACCTTCCATATGATAATGGCAAACAGAATGCAGCAAATCACTAAGATCATATACAACGATCAAGATGGATTTATCTCAGGGGTGCAGGTCTGGTTCAACATATGCAAATCAAGAAATGTAATGCTCTATATTAATTAAGCCTAGGACAAAAGCCATATAATTTTCTCAATAGATGCAAAAAAGAAAAAAAAAAGCATTTGACAAGGACAAGAGCCATCATGATAAAAAACTGTACAGAAAATTGATATAGTCTAATAGACGTCTATGACAAACCTACCTCCAACATCACCCTAAATGGGCAAAAACTGAAGGCTTTCACTCTAAAATCAGGAACGAGACAAGGATGTCCACTGTCACTACTCTTTTTCGCGTACTTCTGAAAACACTAGCCAGAGCAATTAGACAAGAGGAAGAAATAAAAGGAATAAGGATAGGAAATGGAGAAGTTGAATCATCCTTATTTAGACTCCAAAAACTCCATCAAAAGACTTCTAGGTCGGATAACCAAGTTCAGTGGTGTAGCTGGATATAAAGTCAGCGTCCACAGATCAGTAGCCTGGGGCTAGGGCTTTAGCTCGGTGGGACAATGCCTTCCTCGCAAAAACACGGGCCCAGTACTACCACAAAGCAAAACACAAAAGTAAATAAATAAACAGCCTTCCTGTACACAAATAACAAACTCACCGACAGAAATGAGAGAAACCGTCCCTTTCACAACGGCATCCAAAAAATGAGATACCTAGGAATCAATATAACAAAGGCGGTAAAAGACGTTTATCCTGAAAACTACAGTACTTTGAAAAAGGAAATCAAAGAAGATTATCAGAAAATGGGAAGCTATTCCCTTGCTCTTGGATAGGAAGATTCAATATAGTGAAAATGGCCATGCTCCCTAAATTGTTCTGTAGATTTAATGCAATCTCAATAAAAATTCCAAGAGCATATCTCACATAATTAAAAAGCAATTATAAAATTCATTTGGAGCCAGAAGATATACAGAATAGAAAGGTAATTGTGGTCCACAAAGAAAAGGCAGGGTGTATAATAACTCTTAACTTTAAATTATACTATAAATCTACTGAAATAAAAACAGCATGGTACTGGCAAAGGAACAGACCTGGAACAGACTAGAAGATGGAGAAACTTCTCCAGACATATTCAGCTACCTGATTTTGACAAAGGAGCCAAACATCTTCACTGCGAGAAAGATAACCTCTTCAATAAATGCTACTGGAAAAACTGGCTTTCCACATGCCCAAAATTAGAACGAGGCCCATACCTTTCACCATGCACTAATCTAAAATTAACATGGATCAAAGATCTAAATATTAAAACAGAAACACTAATTCTGCTGGAAGAGAGAATAGGGAGAAGGCTCAAGGACTCAGAAGTAGGCAAATACTTCATGAACAAAACCCAGACTATGCAAGCAATACTACGAAGAGTCAACAACTGGGATCTCATTTTATTAAAAAGCTTTTGCACAGTAAAAGAAACCACCAACAGAGTGAAACAACAATCCACAGGTGGGAATTTTCTTTTTTACCAGCTAGTCATCAGATAAAGGACTATTATCTAGAATATATAAAGAACTAAAAAAAGATCAGACCTCCCCAAATTTAAAGACCGAATCTAAAAATGGGCATCTTAAATGAAAAGACACTTCTCAGATGAAGAAGTAAAAATGGCAAATAAATGTATGAAAAAATGTTCACTATCACTGGTCATTAATCAGATGCAAATTAAAAGAACACTGAGATTCCATCTCACTTCAGAAAGACTAGCTGCTATCAAGAAATCAACCAATAAGAAATGCTGGCAGGGCTGTTGTGGAAAAAGGAACCCTTCTCCACAGCTAGTGTAGACTGGTGCAAACATTATGGTAATAAGTGAGGAGATTCCTCAAAAAACTAAAAATAGGGGTTCCATTTGACCAAGCTATTCTTGGCATCTTCCTTAAAGAACTAAAAGCATTGTAGCACAGTGATATATGTGCACCCATGTTTGCAGCAGAAGTTTGTGATAGCTAAATCTGGAAACACCCCAGATGTCCATCAACTGGTGAATCCATGAGGAAGTTGAGGGTTCTATACTATAAAAAGGATAAGCTTCAGACATTCATAGCTAAATAGATCAGACACACATACTGGCAGGGCAGATAGAGGGACAAGACAAATGAAGCATAAGTGGTCACACCTGCAAAGCAGGGGGGAGTGGAAACAAATCCTTCATCCTCCCAGCGCCTCAGATTTCTAGGAAGATATCCGACTGGTAATGGGGTCTGGAGCTTCTGGAACTCTGAGACCCTGCAGTGACCTTACTTATACCTTTAGCTACCAAAACCTACTGCACAGAACAAGGTCTACAGAAGATATCCGTCCTTCAGGGAGTCAGAAAATATTTAGAGTTCATTTCCACAGCAGATGCCGAGAATGTGGTGATGGACAAAGACGCACATAATTTATGTACTTTTGGAGTTCCCTGGCCGATGAGGAAGACAGTATGCTCTTACTCAGATACCAACTGTTCCAAAGCACACAGGGACACGAAAGGCTGTTACAGCAAGTACTGACCTGGTTAGGGAAGGAAGAGAATGCTCCTGTTTGAGGGAATCTGAAGGGTTCTGAAGACTTTAATAAGTGAGGAATTTTTCTAGGGAAGGAACGATCAGTTAGAGGGACTGGAGCAAAGTCCCTACAGACCACTTATAGAGTTTTTTCTAAGAGTAATACACTTTTTTTAGCCGCAAGTGATAAGTCATATCTGCATTTGTGAGGATTATTGGAGGAGCCATAGAAAGGAGCCAATTTGGAGAGTTGCGATCATTCAAGCGAGAGAGGAGAAAGGAAAGCGATGCATTAGAGAGAGATTTAGAGGGCAGAGTTGAGATACCACTGGAGAGTGTCTGGGAACAAGGAGAGGGAGGAGCTATGTGTGACTTCAAGGCTTCCGGTTAGTTAACAACGGGTGGTCTCTCCTTGTTGCTACTCAGGTATGTGTGGACACTCAGCTGCAGATCTAGGCTGGGCAGTAAGCTTTTTTTTTTAAATTGAATTCTTTATTGGTACAATTTATATGCATCTCACAATCACGTATAACATTGGGGAATTTATACCAGTATATGACACAAGTTAATTCTCATTTTTTTTTTTTTTGAGACAGGGTCTCGCTTTGTAGTTCAGGCTGGCTCTGAGCTCACTATGTAGCCAAGGCAAGCCTGGAACTCAGCAATCCTCCTGCCTCTGCCTCCTGAGTGCTGGGATGACAGTCGTGAGCCACCACGCCCGGCACTGTGGTATATGGTATTGATGGCTGGTGGGCGTGAGTTTCCACGCCCAGCATTGTATGTGGTTTCCACGGATCAAACTCAGGACTTTGCACTTGCAAGGCAGGCGCCGGAACCTCTGAGCTAACCCTCCGGCCCTAGTTAATTTCATTTTTACCCATATCCCTACCCACCCACACCTCCCCACCCCCTTTATATATACTCTTTTATTTTCTTTCTGTATCATATTTATTCCTTCCCCTCATTACATTCCCATACCAAATTTCCTATGGAAATTTCCCACTCTATAAAAGCTGTCATACTTTCTAGAGCTCATTTGCATCTACAGGTGTTCATGTCAAAGAGAAGATACAGAATTTGCCTATCTGTGATCTATTGATTTCACTTATTAGTATATCCTCCAGGTGTCTCCATTTGCACCTAAATGGATTGATCTTGTCATTCTTTATGGCAGAGTAATACTCCATTTTATTAAAAAAAAACACATCTTCTTTATCCAGTCTCCTGTTGATGGGCATTTGGGTTGTTTCCAAGATTGAGCTATCACGAACTGAGCTGCTATGAACAAGGGTGTACATCTATCTGTCTTTCCAATGTGATTTTTAAAAATTCTTTTGGGTATATTCCTAGCAGGGGGATAGCAGGGTCAAATGGGACCCGTAGTCCTAGTTTTCTGAGAAATCTCCACACAGATCTCCACAATGGTTGCACAAGTCTGCAATCTCACCAACAGTGGAGAAGGGTTCCTTACTCCCCACATCCAAAGCAGCATTTATTGTTGGTTGATTTTGTGATGGCGGCCATTCTTTGTGGTGGGCAGTAAGCTTTGAGGCTGCTGCTTGGGAGAAACATTGATGATAAAGACAGTAATTTGTGAGTCATTTATGCATAGGGAAAAAATTACAGAAAAAGAAGAGGAAAACAAGATCCCCAGCCATTGCTGACTAATGAGAAGAGTGGGACAGAAGAAAGCCAGGAAGAAGCCTGGGCAGGAGTAGCACAAAGCCCGAGGACGACCGAGCAGTGCGGTGGTGCATGCCTGTAGTCCCAGCACTTTGGAGGCTGAGCAGGGAGCGTCACAAGTTCAAGCTCAGATGAGGCAATTTAGCAACTCAGTGAGCAGAAAAAAATATGAGGAGAGGATCTCAAGAGACCTGAGTGTTCCAAGGTGCGCAGGGTCAGTGCTGGGGCGTCAGTGCTGCGTGGGGCCTCGGACTGACGAACGGATGTTGGAGTTTGACATGTGGAGATTGTTGAGAATTTTCTAAGATCTGGCTTTGTGTTGCCAAGGAGCTAAAAGCCTAACTGCAAGGCCTGAGGAACAGGGAGGGAAGAGAGGCCAAGGAGCCAGATGGCACTTTATTGCTCTGTGGTTGAAAAGACATGCAGGAGTTGGTGAGGACAGAAGACGGTTTTAGTTCCTTAACAGAGGCTCCAACATGTCTGTAGGCCAACGGGGACGATCGCGTTGAGAGGAAGAAACTGGAGATTGAGGAAAGGAAAGGGATGATCCGCGGGGAAGATCTGGAAAAGGGACAGGGAATGGGCAGTTGTGGAAAGGCTGAGGACAAGCTTTCGTGGCTAAGCCGAGAAGGCAGATGTATGAACATTCGTTTGCCTTTGCTTGAGCACTGAGTGTGGCTGACAGATGGAACAGGCCTGTCGGCTTCTCATGGGCACGGAGTCTCCGCGTCTGTCCTTCCCAGGTCCGGGCTGCCCGGCTGGCCAGTGTGCCACAAGGAGCATCCACCCTGCCCGCTGGAGGCTGGGCGGTCCGGTTCTGGGCTGCGCTCCCTGATGAGATTCTCAGGCTGCGTTCCCCTCATTCACCAGAAGGCAGGTTCACAGAGCAGGCGTGGGAACCGCTCGGCGCCAGGGCTGCCTCGTCGGGCGGGCGGGCGGCCTTCCGTCCCTCGTCCTTCTGGCCAGAGCGGTGGGAAGCCGGGAAACCGCGGTCGGCCCCTCTGCGCCCCAGGGCGTGGCGTCCCTCGCACTCCCGCTTCGGAGGCTCCTCCTCAGCAGTCCAGCAGCTCACTCCCTCGCCAGGAGCGCCCGAGCCCCGGCCGTGGTCTCCCGTCGGCGCCCCCGGTCCGGTCCTCCTCGAGGCCTTCTCCGGAGGTCCGTCCCCTCCCGTGACACCCAGTCCTCCCCGCCGCTGGGGCCACGGCCTCCTGGAACGGGTGGGGGAAACGGGGTGCTGAGGCGAAGAAGGGGTCGTGCGCCCCGCGGGCGGCTCCGCGCAGGACCCGGCAGGAGCCGAGGCCTGGAGCCGCCGGCGCCCAGGACCCGCCCAGCCCGCGCGGGGCGCGCGAGCCCCACAGGTGGGGGCGCCCGAGGCAGGCGGACGCGGCGGACGTGCGGCGGGCGGCGCGCCGCATGAAGGGCGGGGCGGCCGGGCTGGCGCGCGGCCGGCTCGGGCTCGGGCTCGCGGCCGGGGCCCGGGGCCTTGGCCTCCCTCGGCGGCGCTCCAGGCGCGCGGTCCGGGCCGGGCCGAGCCGGCCCGAGGGCGGGAGGTGGAGACGTGGCAGAGGCTCAAGGGGCGGCGCCGGCCGCGGCGGGAGGCGGGGCCGCTGGGCTGGAGGTGCCGAGCGGGCCGGCGACGCCGCGGGAGGTTCTGGAAACGCCGGGGGCGGCGCGGGGCGCGTCCAGGTGAGCGCCCGCCTGCCCGCCTGCCCGCCTGGCCGGGCCGGGGCCGGGGCCGGAGCCCGCGGCTGGGCGCTGGCGGGAGCGGGCGGCCGGGCCGGCTCTGCCCGCCGCACAGTCCGGGGCCACAGTCCCTCTCTCCGTCCTGTTCGGCGCCCGGCCGGGTTCCTGTCCCGCCCGCGTCCCTGCCCGGGCTCGGGGCGTGAGGTCAGCGGCGCCCTTCCTGCCGGTCCCTTGGGCGCCGGGGCGGGGCGCGTGGCCGTCCAGCTCCGTCGTGCTCCCGGGAAGCGGCGTGAGCCGTGGGAGGCGGGCCCTGGGGCGTCGGCCTGGCGCGGGGGCTGCCCCGAGTTAGGGACCCCAGCCCCTTGACCCAGCCAAGCCCGGCAGGGTCCAGCTCGGCGCCTGCTAGGTGGCTGTTGGGTAGGGGAGCCTTTCTCTTCCAGACGTCCTTGGTGAACCTGAACCTGCTTGTTTTTCCTCAGCAGTTGTGGAGACCCGTGATTAGTTAACTAATTTGGCAAAGGGACCCATTTTGTGTGTCAGAAACCGCAAGGAGTTGGTAGTCCAGTGGGCGAGCGGACTGGAAGACCGGGAAGATCCAGGCCCGGAGCAGCGCGGTGAGTCCTGCCTGGGCGCGGAGCTGGGGTCTGGGGGTCTGGGGAGAGGTCTGGATGCCGAGGCCAGCGGGCTTCCTGGAGGGCGGGATGCCTGAGCGCAGCGGCAGCGGAGGCTGAAGAGGGCGCCGTGCGTGAGTCGGACGGCAGCATCCTGGTGCTCTGGCGGGAGCAAGGTGCTGGGTGAGGCGTGCTCTACGCAGTAGCTTCCCGCGGATTGCGACCACCGCAGCCTGGAGTGAGACCAGCGCCAGACGCCTCTCCGGAGTGCGCCTCAGGGAACCCGCTGAGGAGTGCGTCAGGGCCGTCTGCCTCGGGTGTTGCTGGGCAGCGCGGGCGGGCGGGTCCCTCCCTCCCTCCGTTCTGTGTGACGCCTTGAAGGTGCTCTAGGAGGCACTGGATTGCTCGAGGCAGCCTTGTCTTTTGTTGTAGGTGGCATTTGAGGCTCGTGCGTTTTGATGCAGTTCTTTGGGGCTGACAGTCTGGGCCCTCTGGGGCGAGAGCCTGGCCCTGAGACCGAGGGCCAGGGCACCGCTTGGTAGCTCTGGGCTTCCCAGACTGCAGAGATTCACGGGCCACCTAAGAATTCAGGGGATGTTTTCGCGAGCTGCTGCGTCTTGTCAGCCTGTGTCACATCGGAGAGAACAGCTTCCATGGTTTAATTCTCTTTTGCTGCACCAGGATTTCCTTTGGCTGGTGCTTAGACTCCCCAGGCTCCAGAGTGCAGCCTTTCTCTGGGTGCTGTGCCGCAGGACCCAGGCCTCTCTGCTTCTCCTTACTCACGGGATGGTCTGTGAGTTCTTCCAGAGCCCTCTTCTCACGTGACCAAGTATGTCCACTATGTGTCCCAGCCAGTAAAGCCACGTAGCAAGAATGGAGTAAGCTGGCCGGGGGCCTTAACCCAGAGATGTTGTCATACCGAAGCTCCTTAGCTCTGTGAGAGGCGTGTCCAGCAGGCAGACATGGGTAACCAAACTGAGGCGTTGTCAGTGTTTTGTAACAAGCTCTCCTGCCTTATCGCAGACTGTGCAATGGAATGTTCCAGATAGTACTTACTTTGCCACTGGCCTGGACGAGTGAGTGCTGGTGTGTGCTCATGCCTTGGGTACTTCCTTCCTGCTTGTTTCTGTCTAGCATGTGCCTGGGGCTGGGATGAGGCAGGATGGGGAAGGGGTAGTTAAGGAACTGTCCTTGCCCATGGGCAGCTCATAGCCTCACTGAGATTACTGTTTCAGGCTGGCAGCTGGTCACGTACCAGGGGAGGAGCCTGGCATGCGAGTACTTATCAGAGGAAGAGACAGGGTGTGTGCAGCTCTGAGGAATGGGCAGGGTATGAGAATCCAGGGTCCTTTCATTTCCTCCCATTTTGACTCTGCCCTCCCACATCTTTGGGAGGGTCTGAAGCTGGACGCGAGGCCTTGGACGACTCATGGCCACGCTGGCTGATAGTGTGCAGAGGGCTGGTAGGTGTGTCCCTGGCCTCTGGGATCTGTCAAAAGTTTAATTTTATGCAGATGGAGGTTGGCAGGATATGCTGTAGCGCAGGCACGTGTACATCCAGCAGAGTACTGGAGTGAAAGCTAAACTTCGAAAAAGTTGCTCAGATCTTTTGGTTTGGACTTTTGAAGCCCCTGAGAGTGAGACGTCAGCCTGTCCTAGAGCAAAGGGGGCTGGTGATGCCTGTGGTCTGAGGTTTTTGTGTTGGGGACGTATAGTGGGGGGAAAGGTAGTTTTTTTATGCTCAGAAAGAGCAGAAAGGGATGAAAAGTCCGAACTAGACTTCTTGGAGCCCTAGAAGAGCATTTTTTGTTGAATTGGTGTCATTGTAGGGCACAGGATTGTTTGGATAGTATGCTTCCCACTTTTGATAGGATCTGTCTGAGCTTGATAGACCGGCCTCTGCTCCAAACCTCTCACAAAATGCCTGCTAAGAGCATTTGCTGGGTACCTGTTACCCCTGAGGGCTGGAGGCTGATGAAGATCCCACGGTGTGTACTGTAGGATCCTGGAATGCTAGGGCAGAAGGCATGAGATCAGAGAGTAGTGGCCCTGAGCCTGGACACGTATGCCTTGCCAGGGCATAGCGTGGCTCCCATGTTTGGAAGGCTCTTGTGCTGTAAGGGGATAGGTTTTCCTGAGTGACATTGAGTGGTAGCAATATTTTGTAAAAAATGTGTTTGGGGCTTGGTCTTGGTTATGCCATTGGTTTGGTGTCAGATGTCAGGGATGTGGGAAACCTCCATCAGCTTCAGTTCTCTATCTTATGGATTTATTTTGTCCAGTAGACCACCCTCTCCTATCCACAGCAGTGCTTCAGCAAGCTGCACGGAGGTATAAAGTTGTTCAGAACCTCTGTGTGCAAGTGCTATAGGAACTCTGTGGGTGGGAGAGTTTCTTGTAGCAGACCTGTAGAAAGAATTTATCTGCTGCCTTCCTTTTGTCTTCTTCACTGGCCAGAATTGTCTCATGGGGAGTTAACTTTTCAACACTCCTCAATAGGCCCTTCTGTGACCACTGCAGACACCAGTCTGGGGTGGTGGGAGGATCCCGAGATTCCAGAATGGGTCTGTACAGTCCCTTCCACTGGGCTGAGGCAGAGGAAGTAGCCCATGGCCGAGGACATGGGTGTGGCCTAAAAAGTATGAGACAGTATGTGAGATACTTCCAGCATAGTGTGTATGGATTTTGCCCTCAGGTGTAGATCTTTCTTTCTCTCTCTCTCTCTCTCTTTCTTTCTTTCTTTTTTTCTCTCCCTCTCTCTCTGTCTCTCTGTCTCTCTCTCTCTTTCTTTCTTTTTTTACGTCCTGGGGGGATTGACTTGAGCCTTTGTGCTTCCAAGGTAGACGTGGTACCACTTGAGCTAAAATCTTTGGCCCTAGACACTTCTTATCAGTTAGAGACACCCACATGGCCGAGTCTCCCCCAAGACCCTGACTGAAAACACAGCTTGGTATTGCATTTTGACTTTAACAGGCTTTACCACTACTTCATCATGTAGCTACTGAGGCGGGAGCTCTGTGGATTGATACCAAAGTGGGAAAGTGGAAACCCATGTGTTCTTGTATCAGAGAAGGTAAAAGGTTAAATACTTATGATCTGACATATACAGCCTCCTCCATCCTTGCTGGCGGCCCATTGAGCCCCTTCTTCCTCTGCTGATAGGACAGAACATGAATGCTGAAGAAGCTGCTTCACCAATAATTCTTAGATGGCTACTTGCAGAGCAAGGGATGGGATTGAGGAAAACATTTGAGGCTGGGTGTGGTGGCTCACGCCTGTCATCCCAGCACTTGGGAGGCAGAGGCAGGAGGATTGCTGACTTGGAGGCTTGCCTGGGCTCCATAATGAGCTCAGGGCCAGCCTGAACTGCAAAGTGAGACCCTGTCTCAAAAACAAAACAAAAAAAATTTGGCAAAGGAGGAGAACACTACACTGAGCATAGATCTAGATTTCCCTAGGTTCATGGTGAAGGAGAATAATTTTCACATGAAGCAGTTGAAGATATGATACCTGGGGCTGTGCTGGCCGGGCCAGCAGGGTGAGGGCACAAAGTCACAAGGGCTTTCGGGCTAAGGGTTTGGACATTACTCTGCTGGTGGCGGAGAGCCACAGGAGGGCTCCAGGAAGCTGTGCCGACCACTTCCTGGGGCAGAGTTGAGAGCAAAACCAGATGAGATGTGGAGAGATGAGAGCACATGGCGGTAAGGGGGTTCGGGGTGGCCCAGATCAGGGTGGTGGCAGAGGCGTGACGTTGGGTGAGAAGAGTTGGTGTCTCCCGTCTTTCCCCAGGGAGCCAGTGATGGTAGCCTCTGGGCCTGATGGACATCTCTGTGTTTTAGTCGTGGACCTTCTCGGGGCTTCTGCATAACTTCTAGGTTGGGCATGCGGGTCTTTCCAGCTCTGCAGTTCTGGAGTTGGCCAGGGCAGTGGCGGGCACAGCCATGGTGCATGGTGCATGGCAGGACTTGGGGCCCTGTTCAGAGAGGTCGCCTCTTCCCAGAATATAGGGCTGAGAAAGACCTGGTTGCTCTCAGCAAACCCATGTTCTGTCTCTAGGCTGTTAAATACATTGTTAAAACTCAAGCTGTTGCATTTGGGCTGCAGCTGGGAGGTTGGCAGAGGGTGCTGCCTGATGAGGTAAGGGGAGAAGACGCTGGTTTGCAGCTGGAAACATCTTTTCATGGTCATTTGGCCAGCTTGTAAATGTCCTTTCCAAAGAGCGGCTTGGTAGGACCTCCGGTTGTATGTCTTGGAATTGCCCTGCACTAAGAAACCGTGCCAGTTGCCTGGTGGGTGAATTACTGTCGCTGGGGTGTTGGCAGGTTTTTCAGGACTTCCCTGTGGGGGTCTAAATCTGGAGCTGCCATGGCCCGCTTGGAGTTCGTCTGAGAAGGGCCTGCTTTGTTCCCTTTACATTTTAAGTATATTTTAAAATATTTTTAAAAATCCCTATCTAATTCCTTGTAGAAAGATTAGGAAAATGAACAGCATAAAAGTCATAAAATTACTTCATCAAGACACAATTAGAAAATGACTGTCTCCTAGCACATATATGTTAATTTTTCCTCACCAAAATTAAATCACATGGTACATATTTGGGGAGACCTGCTTTCTCACAGCGTGCTTTGCTCTCCCCATGTTGTTGTTGTGTGTGTCTGCGCACACGTGCACGTGTGCACACGCTTGTGGTACAGTATTTGTTCTTATGTACTCATTAAGAATCTACTGTATGGAAGAAATATAAAGTCTGTTGCAGTTCCTAATTTGAACAAATCTGTGATGAATTATTTGTCAGGCACGTGATAGGGACAGGCACTGTTCTGAACCTTGGGGAAACAGGTCAGATAAAGCTTGGTTGGTTTTCTACTCAGTCTTAGTGCTGCTTTTTGATTCTCTTTGCCTGTCTCTATAACTGTTCTGCGTAGATTTATTTATCGTCTTCTTTTTTCTTTCTCCCCTTCTCGTCCTCTTATCTTTTTTCTTATTTGTCATGCAAAGCATGGAACCGAAGTCCTCAGACATGTTAAGCAGGTTCTGAGTTGCTGAGCTGTACCCCGGCCTTCTGCATAGATTTCTAAGGGCTCCTGGGTACTTTGGCAGCACTGGCTGCTCTGTGGGGCACTGGGAAGGATATTCCAGCCTCCTTTATCCTGAACAAGCTTTGGCTGCGGAGAAGGTAGGATGGAGTTGCCCTTTTGATTAGCAGGGCACAGGGCCCTCTTGGGTGCCGTCTCCTGGAGTGATCCTAACTTAGGCGACTGTTTATGCAAAGATGAGTTCAGGTGGTCGGGTCCCGGGAATGGGGTGAGGATCCGAGATGCCCCTGTTCTCGGTGGCAGTGTGGATGTGGCAGTCCAGGCGCTGCTTAGGGCTGTTCCTAAGTTCCTTGGGCCAGCAGTGTTGTACCCCCTCTCCTGCCAGGGCAGGACTTTGCAGGCTCTTGGGAAGTCATTTCCTAAAACCATGTGTGATTCTTTGAGGCTCTGCCTCCAGGCCTAGATTCATAGATGGGCTTAGTCCCAGCCAGACAGCACATTCCAGGGAAATGACAGCTGGTATTCATGTATAAAGAAACCTGACTGCTTTCTCCTGAGAGCTGTAAGGTACAAATCATGGACAGTATCGTCAGGGGAATTTTAAAGGAATAGAGCAGCTTCCCTTTCGCAGGCGTTCGTTGCCTGATCTCAGAAGAGTTGTACCACTGTAGCTGTGACTGGCAGCACACCTGGGAAAGAGTGCTGGGGCCCCCGCTTCCAGCCACGTCTAGCCTGGTCTCCTGCCGAGACCCCTTTCCTACTGTCTCTACTCCGAGGGGCAGTCGGCTGGTCCTCCACCGTGCACGGATCCTCCTGGCTGTGGGTTTTTCCTGTGCTTTCCCTGTAGATGCACAAAAGTTGCTGTCCTGAGCTGGTCAAGGGTCTTCAAGTACAAGAAACAGGAGCCCATTTCTCTTAGTGGAAGAGCCTGAGGGAAGCAAGAAGAGAGGAGGCCGTGTGGGGAGGCCTGGAAGCAGACCAGGTGGGCCCCGGAGGCGCTGGGTCTGCCTCAGGGCTCGTCTGGGCTTGCTTGTCATGTCTCAGTGACTAGTTTTATTCTGCTGCCCTTAACCTATAATAGTCCCCTGAGCCCAGCAGGCTATGCCTTGCGGCAGGTTCTGGCCTGGAAGATGAACTGTGCTGTCTCTGGACCCCGGAGGCACGCCGAGAGCTCCGAATGTGGGGCCATGTGGTGACACAGTCCTCTTCCCGGCAAAGCAGACCTCTTGGGGATGGGGGTTTGGGGGGACTCTGAGGCCAACCTGGAACCACAGCAGACTGGGATTTGTTCTGGAAGGGAGAGATGCAGAATGGTAAGAGCGACTGTGTGTCTAATTGGCAGGCAACAAGTGGTGAACATTAGCTCAGACTTTGAATTCTGCTGGAGAAGTCTTACATTTTTTGGGAGAAACATTTGTATTTCCTTTATTTTCTTAGTAAATTTCCACTGAACGTTCCCGTGAGACTTGGCCAAAGTGGAGCAAGAAGAGGAAGGCCTGACAGAGCGGGGATTTGGAGGCGCACTGGGCCTTCAGCACGTTCTGGGCTGAGGGCTGAGCGGCGCGAGGTCTGAGCTTCCACTGTGTCTGTAGGCCCAGTGCCAGGGAGAGTTGCTCCAGGCCCTACCTGGCTCCCTCAGAGCTATTTCTGGGCCACTGAAGATGGCAGGAGCTGGCCTCTTCCACAGGCCGGCAGCCCAGTCTGAGATTTTGGCCACATGTGGCTGGTTGATGCTTTTCTTCCCAGTGCCTAGCTTTGTGCCTGGCATCTCTTGGCAAATATTTATGAATGAGTGGTGACTGACCATGAGGACCAGATGGTGTCTGCCAAGGAGCTCACTACAGGAAGAGCAGTGTCTGCCCCGGAGTGCCACTCCCTGGATGGCCCTGTCCCTGGCAGGTGCAGACTGGCAGGGGTCTGCTGTGCACTTCAGTGTGGGCTGGGTCCCCAGAGCGTATTGTCCCAAGCTCTCTTTCTGTCACTGTTTCCTCTGTACTGTTGTGATCTGTTGCCGGGGTGTGGATCCGATGCTCAGCGCCACCCTGGCACAGCTGTGGAAGGTTGGAAACAGAAACGTCTATGAAGTGAGAAGGAGTGACCCCCAGTCGTGTGCTGAAGGGACCGTGTCCCACCGCGGCTCAGTCTTCCAGTGTCACAGGTTGTTGCCAGGAGTTGAGAGTCTGGGGCCTCCTGAGGGCGCATGGCTTCCCAGAGCAGGGGCCAGAGTGGGGCACACATCGCTGATTGCATGCCCCGTGCCCCTCCTGTGGCTAATTCTGAATGCCCTGCCGAGGTTTTGCTAGGCCAGGAGTTTGGCCCGTTACACGTGTATGTGTCTCCTCCTCTAAGTTGTCTTTGCACGGTGTTGATCTAAGGCGTGTCCTGAGTTCCCTGCAGACCTGCCCTCCCTGACCATGGAACTCCAGGTGTCCACGTTGCTGGTGGCCTGGTCTGGCGTCCTGAGCTGCGTGCAGGCTGAGTTCTTCACTTCTATTGGTACGTGGCTGTGGGACTGTTGTGGCTGCCTCTGCTGGCTCAGGGCGGGAGGGCTTTGCCCGCTGGTTTTGACCAGTTCTGGGAGAGTAGAACTTGCGGCGCTGCTTCCGCAGCGTGAGCTGGATACCTTGCTGTCCTGCGGGCCAGCTGTCTGAATTACACCGTCCCATCTGGGAAGGGCACCACACGTGGGCTCCTTGGCTCTTTGACCACTGCCCCTGGTGAACTCTCTGCGTCCGAAGGATTTCCTCTGAAGCTTCAGAGCGCTTAGGATTTCTGTGCCCAGTAGCAGCACCAGCTGGGCAGCGGCCGGAGAATCAGATTTGGGGCATTTGCTTGGCCCTGGTTACTTGTCCTGCCTATCGAGGCAGCTCTGCCTTTCCCTTCCTCACGTAGGCCTGAGACCGCAGGAGAGCCTGGGCTCCTTGACCCCCAGGTCCCCGTGGTTCCCAGAGAGCTGTTCCATCCTTGACCCAAGGGACTAGCTTCTGTGCTCATGTTTTACCCCTAAGGAAAGGGGCTCACATCCCTTACCCATCTCCTGCCGGCCTTTACCTCCCTCCCACAGGGCACATGACGGACCTGATTTATGCCGAGAAAGACCTGGTGCAGTCTCTGAAGGAGTACATCCTCGTGGAGGAAGCCAAGCTTGCCAAGATTAAAAGGTGTCCAGTGCCTGTGGGCCCTCCAGCCAGCCCGAGCTGGCCCTCCGGCCCGGCGCCGAGCCCACCCGGAGTCGCGGATAAGGGGGAGCTGAGTGACAGGGGCTGGCCTGGAGTTTCCTCCTGCCAGTCCTCTGGGGTAGCTGAGTACAAGAGTGAAGGGGCGACGTGTTTCTCCCTCTCCTTAGGACTACTTTCTGGTACTTATGTAGAGTTCCCAGGCTTCACCTAGATTAAGGAGCTAGAAAGGTCTGTGGGGATGATTCTGTTCATGTTTTATTTCCCCTTTATGAAGGTAGAAATATGCTCAGTAAGGTTCCTGCAGATCCAGACCCCTGTGGGCAGCATGTGCTTCTTCCTTTCCTTCGGTTGAGCAGTTGGGCCAGCAAGATGGAAGCCCTGACCAGCACGTCGGCGGCGGACCCTGAGGGCTACGTGGCCCACCCCGTGAACGCCTACAAGCTGGTGAAGCGGCTGAATACCGACTGGCCTGCGCTGGAGGACCTCGTTCTGCAGGACTCGGCGGCAGGTGAGGGCGGGAGCAGGTGGGCCGTGGCACGCACCTCTGCGCGGGCTGTGTGTGGAGCCTGGCTCGGGTCTGTGCCCACGGCGGTGTGTGGGCTGTCCCCGTCTCGGTGGGTCCTGCCTGTTGGTGCTCCTTGTTTTTTCTCAAACACGTAACGGTAATCAATGTTTGCCTTTATGTAGTGTTTTTCTTCCTCCCACCACACACGCCATTTTCTTAAATGAATTTTTTTATGATTTTACTTTAATTATACATGTTTTTATAGAAACATTAGGAAACATAGATAGAATGCTCCATGAAAATTGTAATTTTTAACCGTGGTGCTTGGAGCAATGTGTGCCTAGTGATAAGCAGTGTTAAATGTATAATCTTCCCACACATGCGTATACCCATTTTCAAAAAGGAGCTATGCATATACTATGGGATAAAACTCATTTGCTTCAAGAGACAAATGAATTAAAATAAGTGAGGTGGGCTGGGTACTAGAACCATTGCAAGCTGAGAAGCTAAGCCCATCTGAATTCTTTCCTATTTATATCGTTTAGAAACAAATCTATTGGTGGATTTGAAACAGAGGAGTATGCTCGGCCCTGAGTTTCTCAAATTCTCTTTTGGGTGGAGCAGAGGTTTGAGACAAGGTCTTGATTTGTAGTCCAGGTTGGCCTTGAACTCTCAATCCTCCTGCCTCAGCCTCCTGAGTGCTGGGCATTACAGACATGTGGCAGCATACCCAGTGTCAGTTTCTCTGTGTGCTATTAAAATGTTCTGCCACATGATTTTTTTTTTTTTTTTTGAGACAGGATTTTACTGTGTAGTTCAGGCTGGCCCTGAGCTCAGTAGGTAGCCCAGGCAAGCCTCGAACTCAGCAGTCCTCCTGCCTCTGCCTCCTGAGTGCTGGGATGACAGGTGTGAGCCACCACACCTGGCACTGTGCTATGTGGTACTGATTTCTGGTGAGCATGAGTTACCAAGTGGTTACTGGGGATCGAACCAGGGACCTTGTGCTTGTTAGGCAGGCACCAGAAGCACTGAGCTAAATCTCCGGCCCAACACATGATTGTAGTGGGTGATAGTCTTTCATCCCATTACACTGTAAGACTGCTCAAGTCATCAGATATGGGATTGTTTCCCAATTATCAGCAATCTTTTTATGTATGTCCTGATATCTGTTTCCAGATCCTTTTTCTATAAATTTACATGTCAAGGTACACATTGTCAGAAGCTTTTTCTGCAGCAGTACTTTCTGTGCTAACATTTTCCTGTCGACATATGCCGATGGTGGGGCAGCCCAGGACGCAGGCTCTCGTGGACACCCGCCCTGTCAGCCCCTGCATCCTGTCCCTGCGCTGCGAGTGCTGATGAACCTCAGACCAGCCCGCTCTGGCTGAGACGTCCAGCCCACATGGCCAGGCGGGGCCGGACTTGGCTGGGGGCAGGGTCGCCTCCAGGGAGGGATTGGTGAGCTCAGCCCGGCGGGAGCCGTGCCCAGTGAGCTCACTGCCTGCAGGAAGCACGGCTGCCTCTCGAGCTGCCACCGCCTGGGCTGGGCCTGTGGCTCAGAACAGGCTGTTCCGCCCGCACTGCAGGAGCCTGAGCCTGCGCATTCCGTCTCCTTTCTAATCTTGCTCCCGAGTCCTCCCCTCCCCGTCCACATCTGGAAAGCCTTATAATTACCTGGAAGGGGATCACACAGGCTCAGAGAGGATTAGGGTGTTTTCATCTCTGACTTCCATCTTCTTGCCCCTGAAATAGGGGAGCAAACACACTGATTGTGCAGTGTGTCTTTCCTTCAGCACATGTGTTCTATTCCTGGGTTCTAAACTTTTTTGTGTCCTTGGCTTTGAGGCAAATAAGACAGCAGCTTCTTGATGCCTAGTGGGTCTCCAGGCGTGGCTAGAAATGGGTGTTTGGGCCTCATATTGTAGGAGTAGGAGTCAGTGGCTGCTGCTGCTCTTGGGAAAGGGCCAGAGAAGGAAAGTCTTGAGTTTCCCTCCTTGTTCTCAGCTCATGGGCAGAATAGGAGCCCTCGGTGAGTTTGGGAGGACAGGGCCCCTGTTTGGAGTCCTGAGCTTATAAGGGGTGATCTCTTCCTTGGAGTCCCGGAGGAGCCTTCTTGGGGTGGTGAGCAGTCAGACTCTTCCAGGCTCTAGGCTGCAGGATTTGCCAAGAGCGGGGAGCGTATCCCCTGAATGTGACTTCTAGACTCCCAGAATGAGCAGCAGTTAGAAAACAAGTATATGAAAGGAGAAATCTTATGATCAAGAACCATCGGAAGGATTTCCTGGTGGAAGGACAAACTTTTTTTTTTGCAATGCTAGGGCTCATAGGCAGGACATGATACATGCTAGATAAGTACCCTGCCACTGAGTGACCTTCCAGCCCACTGGCACCCCGTGAGGGGAGGGGCAGGGAGATTCTGCTAACACCAGATCCTCTGGTTCTACTAACAAGGGACGCCTCCCTGGTTCCCAAGTGGGATGTTGCTTCTGGGCTAAGGTGACCACCTGTTCTCTCTCTCGGCAGGTTTCATCGCTAACCTCTCCGTGCAGCGGCAGTTCTTTCCTACGGATGAGGATGAGTCAGGAGCTGCCAAAGCCCTGATGAGACTTCAGGACACATACAAACTAGACCCGGGCATGATCTCCAGAGGGGAGCTGCCAGGTAAGCCACCGCTCGGAGCTTTGCCTGTCCCGGTGCGTCTCTCGGGTGGCGGGGTGCCTCGGAGACCAGCGCGGGGACTCTCCGGTGGTTCCCTCTCGCGCATCCCCGTTTGTACCGTCTGGCCGCCTCCCCTCGGCCCCGCCCCGCTGCCTTCCTTCAGGTGGTGGCCGGGGCCCTCTGCTGGGTCTCCCTGAGGGCCGGGCCTGCTGCTCCGGAGCCCCTCGGCCCTGCAGCCGCACCCACCTCCGTCCTGTGCCTTCCTGCTCTCTCTGTCCGAAGCCGATCTCTGGGCTCACTTCCCCTGTTCTGTCCCCCCCGCTCCAGGCATAGTCCAAGGCCCTTTTCATTCTCTCCTCGCCTCCGCGCTCTTCCTGAGCGTAGACGCAGACTCGGCTCTTGCTTAGCTTTCAGACGCCTTTGCTAAGTGGAAGTCTCTCTTGAGTCTCTACTGTGGGGCTGTCTTTTCTTCCCTGCTGGGGAGGCTGTGGCCTCTACCGTCCACTGTCCAAGCCCTGTGAGGTCAGCAGTGACCGCTGGAGGGGTAAAGCTGCTAGACTAACCTCAGGCCCCTCTGCTCATTCTCTCTGTCTCTCTCACTCTCTCAAAACAGCCCCTTTCTCACTGACTGCCCCGGGGTCAGTCTTTCTGAGACAGCCAGTTGCTTTTGGAGGGTCTGTTTCCAGCCAGTCTTACCGGGGATTTAGCTGGACCCCCTCGGGTCTTCGATGCACCTACCCTATAGGAACGTGGTGGAGCCGCAAGCAGAGAGCTCTGCTCTGTGGAAGCCTTCCTCCTCTTCAGGTCTTCTGTGATTGGTGACCAAAGCCTGAGACCCAGCTGTGGGGCAGTCTGATGAGCTAACAGGAAGGGGTGGGACTTCTCCTTCGTGCCTCAGTGAGTCTTGGAGCAAGCCACGCCAGGAAGCCACAGAGAGAAGGCAGGCCAGGGTGCCTGCAAGATCTGCTCGCCCACGGCATGAGACTGATGGGAAGAGGCGGGCCCTGATCTTTCACGTTCAGTTACCAGACCCATTGGTGTCCGGCGTGGGGGTGTGAGGGCAGAAGGACTCCAGGGTCACCGTGAGTCAGGTTTGCCGTGAGCGCTTCCCC
This sequence comes from Thryonomys swinderianus, assembly GCA_004025085.1. Taxonomy (NCBI): domain Eukaryota; kingdom Metazoa; phylum Chordata; class Mammalia; order Rodentia; family Thryonomyidae; genus Thryonomys; species Thryonomys swinderianus. The sequence goes on along the minus strand of PVIC010002229.1, from coordinate 16,380 downwards.
GGTGTGTTTCTTTCTGTGGCGTGTCTCCTCGGCTGCCGCCTGCTGTGGGAAGCAAGTGCTTGTGGGCGGCTCCGCTCGGGTATTCCAGGGCTTCCCAGATTGAATCCCCGTCCCCTTGCGAGCTGTTCACTGTCCTCCCTCGCTCCTTATCACAGCGAGAAGCGCCTCTTTGCACTGGCAGCCCGCGCCAGAGCGGAAGCCTGTGGCCCGACCTGCCTGGTTCTCCTGTACTTGGCCTCTCCAGCTTCGTGACTCCTTCGTTCTCAGCTGGATTATTAAAGTACCATTCTGCCTTGTGCCCCGCCTGCCGCTCGCTTAAGAGCTCCTTAAGAGTTCGTGTGAGTTCTGAGCACAGTGCTGAACCTTGACGGGCAAACGAGCTGGTCCTGTGTGTGGGTTTTCTGGTTCGCTGTCTCCTCGGCCTCCTTGCCTGTCACTTCGTCGTCGTTTGCCCAGGTCACGTGGGCTGCTTCATGTCTGGCTGCCCTCTGGCACTCGTCTCAGCTGCCTGTATCGGAGTAGACATTTGAGTTGGCATCTGGGAGCCATTCTTACCATTCTTGGCATCTGTGAGACAGGGCGATGATAGCTACCGGTCACGAGCATCCTGAATCCTTGCACGGAGGCCTGAAGGTCATAGTACTTGGACAGATTTAGACAGACATTGTCTCTCTTTCCATCAGGGCCTGAGACAGTCTGGGTAAGTCGTCCCCAGTCACATGGCAGAGGGCGCCTCCTGAGACCCGCTCGCCCCTAGCTTTGTACACCAGCTGAGCCTCGACCCACACGTCTGTGCTCTGTGCCCTCCCTCCAGTCGCTCCCCGGGCCGGAGGAGGAGGTCTGTGGAGGGCCACGGAGAGGGGGAGGGGGCCCAGGAACTCACTAGTCCCTGGCCTACATGCAGCTCTGTCTTTTTTTTTTTTTTTGGAGACAGGGTCTCGCTTTGTACTTCAGGTTGGCCCTGAGCTCACTATGTAGCCCAGGCAAGCCTCGAACTTAGCAGTCCTCCTGCCTCTGCCTCCCGAGTGCTGGGATGACAGGCGTGAGCCACCACGCCTGGCTCTGTGGTATGTGGTATTGATTGCTGGTGGGTGTGAGTCACCACGCCCAGCATTGTATGTGGTTACCGGGATTGAACTCAGGACCTTGCGGTTGCAAGGCAGGCGCCGGAACCACTGAGCTAAATCTCCGGCCCAGCTGTGTCTTTTGTTTAATCTCCCAAGCTTCCTGTCCTACATTGTCGGCTCTGAGCCACCAGGGCGAGCAGACCCTGGTCCCTGGAGCAGTTAGCCGACTGCTGTAGGGATTCACTACATAAAGGCCTGTCTCGGATCTCCGGTGCACAGTGCCATTCATTCCCTTAGCTTTCAACTCTCACTTAGGCCTTTTGTTTGTGCCGCTGTGTCCAGATGGCTTTCATTGGAGCCTGAGGGAGGCTCCTGTGCTTTCCGTGAGGGTCACAGGCACCTTTCTCCCACACGATCTGCTTTCTCAGTCTCTGAGGAGCACACACACACACAGTCCCTCCTGTTTGGGCTTCAAATCTTGAAACCTCTCATCCCTGGTGCTTCTTTTTGCCTTGCAGCTACCTTCTTGGTCACACAGTGTACTCAGCCCCCGCCGTGATCCGTGGTCACAGGCCTGCTGAGCTAGTGCTCACCAGGGCTCCTGTTACCTGACAGCCCTGCTTTGCCTTCCTCTGTTTCTTCTACCTTTTAGTTTCTTCCTGGTGTTACTTGTTCTGTCTTTTCAGGTAGGTACTGCCTGGGGCACAGCCTCCGCCACCTGTTTGCTCTTTCCTCAGACTTTTCTCTACAAGTGGTTCTTCTCATCTGTGGCTACTGGTGGCTCCTAAGTTCTGTTTCTTGTATTCAGCTGATTTTTTAACCCCCTGGATCCCTATGGTCGGTGGCCAGTTACGCATCCCTGAACACAGCGCCTCAGTGCTACTACGCAGCAGACCTCATCAGCTCCCTCGTGACAGAGCACTTTCCCACTCGAGAAAAGGGCAGTCTACAGCGAGGAGATTGGCTGTGAACTTAGATCCAGGGCAAGACCGCCCTGTCTGCTCACTGTCAGTGGCGCTTCAGGGTCACAGGCCCTGGCGGGGTCCTGGCTGGATGACGCTTCCCTTCCAGGGGCTGGACTTTCCCTCCAGCTCCCCGGATCCTGACTCCTGGCTTCTGCCGCAGGAACCAAGTACCAGGCGATGCTGAGTGTGGACGATTGCTTCGGGATGGGCCGCTCTGCCTATAACGAAGGGGACTATTATCATACGGTGCTGTGGATGGAACAGGTGCTAAGGCAGCTGGACGCTGGGGAAGAGGCCACTGTCGCCAAGTCCGAGGTGCTGGACTACCTTAGCTACGCTGTCTTCCAGTTGGGTGACCTGCACCGTGCCCTCGAACTCACCCGCCGCCTGGTCTCCCTCGGTAAGGGAGTGAGGGGAGGTAGGATGAGATCGGGGAGCTGGCAGAGGAGCTGCACCCTGCTGGTGATGCCCCTCGTCCCTGCTCCTGGGGCCGAGTCAGTTTGATCTTCCGCCTGGCTTGTAGTGACTCCAGATCCGAGCCAGCCAGCAGCTCCTTCCTCGCCACCCCTGTCCTGGTGTGAGCTCTTGCCTAGGTGCTCACGGGTATACTCAGGCCTGGGGCACCTGTGCCCCCTCCGGTCCTCCACACCCCTTTTGTAGTAAGGTCTTGTGCAGGTGGAAGCTTCGCTGTGTCGGGAGCAGCGTGAGAGGCAGGATGTCCTTCGAGCTGGCTGCAGCGACAGTGGCCCAGATGTTGAGTTAGGGCCCAGAATCCTGGCGCAGGAATGACCATCTGTTGTTGCTTATGATGTAGGACAGAAGGTGGGCAGGATCATTAAGCTTTTACAACCTACCTGTTGTAAATAGAAACAGTAGAAGTCTCTTACTGAATAAAACACGGGACTGTCATCACTGGCACAGACGTTTTTATGCTGCCGCTTTCTGGGGGGGCCCCAGCGCGATGTCAGCAAACGCGTGACCAGTGTGAAGTCTTCTGTAAATTCCAGGTGAGTTCGTATGAGCCCTGGACAGGGAGTCAGGACACCTGAATTCTTGTTCCGTGTCACGTCTCCTTTAGTCACACATCAAAGGAGTGGCCCTGAAGTTCCACCGTACCTGATTCCCAGGGTCCTGGACTAGCCGCAAGTTAGAGCTGTGCCTATTTGGTATTTCAGCTTGCTTTATTCTGTACCCAGTGTGGCACTCCAGGGAAGGCTGTGAGTGGCACTCAGCCAGCCGTGAGGACACGGGACTCAGGACTGCTTCTCTCACCTGGGGCCTCAGCGCCCCCTAGGGATGCCTGAGAAGGAGGTCTGTGGGTGGCTGGTGAGAGCCTCTGCTTGGATGGTGTTCCTCTCTCTGTACCTGACAGGGAGGGAGGGTCTCTGTTGGCTTCCAGCTCTGGCCCACACATCCTGGTGAGGTGACGGATCACGCAAGTGGGCTGTTGGGAGAGCAACCGATTTTAGAATAGTTCTCTAAATGACCCAACAGATGTTTGCAATTCCTGTCCTTTTTGTTCTTTGCTTTTGCTAGACCCGAGCCACGAGCGAGCTGGAGGGAATCTGCGGTATTTTGAGCGGTTGTTGGAGGAAGAACGAAGAAAACCACCGTCCAATCACACAGAAGCTGTCCTTGGAACCCAGGAAGGCGTGTATGAGAGGCCGACGGATTACCTGCCGGAGCGGGAGGTGTACGAGAGCCTGTGCCGCGGGGAGGGTGTCAAGCTGGTGAGAGCAGCCTGTGTGGGGCTTGCGGGCTTTGGGGGACAGGAGGGGCCCTCTTAGCCTCCCCTCCAGTCCTCAGGGCTAAGGCTGTAGCCTACGGGGCAGAACGTGGCTTGAGTCTGAGAAGGGGTGTGCTCGGGCGTGTAGAACAGGGACTGGCTTCCCCTGCGCCCCGGGAGAAGCCTGTGCAGGACGGCACAGCTCTCCCTGGACTTGGTGTGGCCGTCGCTGGCTTTTGAGAGCCTGCCATCCCAGTGCTGCTTCACAGAGGCCTGGCCATGGAGTCACCTGGCTCCCACAAGTCCTTGACTGAAAAGCCTTTTCCTCTGTCCTGGCCACACCTACCGCAGTGTCTGTGGAAGGGCCTGGAATGCCCTGTTCCCTGAGGGCCTGGGGACCCGAGCAAGAAGAAACATGGCGTCACTGTGGAGGTGGAACTTTCACGCCGCTCGAGCGGAGGGCATTCTTGTTCTCCTGCAGCAGCGTGGGGGGCAGCGGCCTCCGCCCGGCCGGACTGGGGCTGAGGATTAGGGGCCGCTCAGCTCATAGCGTTCTGCTCTGTGCTCTGCAGACGCCCCAGAGGCAGAAGAGGCTTTTCTGTAGGTACCACCATGGCCACAGGGCACCCGAGCTGCTTATTGCCCCCTTCAAAGAAGAGGACGAGTGGGACAGCCCGCACATCGTCAGGTACTACGATGTCATGTCCGACGAGGAGATCGAGAGGATCAAGGAGCTCGCGAAGCCCAAGGTGGGCATCTCTGTGGCCCTCTGCCTCATCTCTGGCACTGCGGGATGTTTCCTACTGACACACTGCCTGGCACGGGTACACTTCTGGGCTACAGAGACGCCAGAGATGCAGCCTGACCTTGTGGGTTCGTGGTCCAGCAGGAAGAAGAGCGTGGGAAGCGATGTGGACAGCCAGGTGCTGTGATCGCAGGTCGTGAGGGCAACAGGTCTCATTAAGGGACCTGGGCTGGCCTCGGGTTTGCAGTTCTCCTGCCTCAGTCTCCCAGAGCGCTAGATTCTTTATTGCTCTGCTCGTAATGGAACCGAGGGCCGGGAGCCCTAGCGCTCCCGAGAGACCTGAAGTAGTCCCCGTTCTGCCTTGGCTGGCGTCCCTCAGGGCTGACTGTGGCATCACAGACGGAGCTTAGGAGTGTGGAGAGGTGTCGAGCGCCCTCTTTCCACTCAGGGTTGGCTGCAGAGTTATCCAGAGAGAAAACTGCTTTCTGGTGTCCAGGTGAGGGGCACATACTGAAATCTTTGGAACTCAGTCCTAGGTGTTAAGAACCCCCCCCCCCCGTGTCTGTGTGTCTGTGTGTATATACGTACACGCGTGATGGGGTGAGCACTGGGGAAGCTTCCCTTTGAACAGGAGCCTTGTGAAAAGCCAAACATGCTGACTGCCATGAGCTGGCCTCCCTTTTCTGGAGGCTGTGAGGGCAGATGCTATTCTGGCTTTGAAGTGGGGCCAATGAGCTTCACTCGGCCTGTGGGGAATGTCTGGCGCTTGCCTGTGGGTCCGCGGGCCTCTTTCAGAATAGCTCTGACTGGCCCCAGGCAGCCGCCTGGAGTCTCTTCTGTTGGCACCAGGCCAGGGCTGAGGCCCAGCTGCGGAGACGGGTCTGTGTGGCAGCAGCTGTCGCAGGCAGGGCTGTGCCCCGCCGAGCGCAGGCAGGCCGCAGATGCAGCCGGCTGCCCCGGCTCTGCCGGCCCCTCCCTAGACTGTGGAGTGGGGCAGAGTCCGGGGGGCCTGTGTCTCCGCCTGGCCTGACTTCGAACCTGTCATTCCTCTTCGTTCCTCAGTGCTCTCCTGGCCTCCTCTCCAGGCTTCTCCCCATTCCAGCCCCTCCGTAGTCTACTAAGATTTCCACAGCGATCCTTACAGTTTACCGTGACTGTTCCTCACACCTATAAAGCCTTCCCTGTTTCCATTTGCCGTGAGCTGTGTGAGACCCTGGTCCCACTCTTGCCTTTGGGCCATTTGCATCTCGCTGCTTTCGGTAACCTCTGGTCCGCAGTGACCCACAGGCAGTGCTGGCGTCTGAGTCGCCCTCCTTCCCTGTTCCTGCCACGTCCCCTACTTACCTGAGCCCTCTACCCCCCAGATCTCAGCTAGGCGGCCCCTCCTCGAGAAGACATTCTTGAGCATTTGGGTGAGTTTCTCCGCAGCCTGAATTGCTGGGCTGCGGTGACCTGGCTGGTCCCCCGCCTTCCCCACTTGACTGAGTTGCATGGAGACAAAGGCTGCGTCTCACTCCCCAGCGCAGGGCCAGGCCCTCGGCAGGCCCGTCCCAGTATCCGCTGGAGTCAAGGGAAGTGCTGCTGAGGGGCCGATTGTGGGCTCCTGGTGTGAAGTCACACGGCTCGGCCCCGGTAGGAGGAAGACGAGTCGTGTGTGAGCGGGAAAGTGGCCAGAGAGGGAAATGGCTGCCTCAGACTCGGGCGCCAATCTGACTTACAGCATGACTTCATTCCATGTGTAGTTTCTCTTGGTTCAATGAGAAGAAAGTTTGGTGCTATTATCTGTTTGTTTCGTTTTTGTCAGAATCCTTTTTGTCTGTCTTACACTCTGAGTCACTACTTTGATGATAATGGTCACTGCGTACTAAGTATTCTTATTTTCTTACGTTGTTATGAAATTGTGTCTTAGTTTCATAGTAAGTAATGAAAGGATGATAGGGTCTTGGCTCGATCCACGTACCCACTAGTGTGGCTGGCTCATCTGGCCCCAGCGCTGAGTCCGCCTGGTCTCCTTTCTTGCAGCTTGCCCGAGCCACTGTTCGTGATCCCAAGACAGGTGTCCTCACTGTCGCCAGCTACAGGGTTTCCAAAAGGTAAGCAGGGTGGTGCCGGGGGGCTGGCTGCTCAAGCCCCAGCTCCAGGGCACCCCATGCCTCCCACGGGGTGAGCTGGCTTCTCCTGCCTGCTGGGGCCCCCTTGTGGTCCTGTACACAGGGCTGGCCTTGACGTGGGGAGGGAGCCTGCCCTCATCGAAGCCTGCCTTCCCCGTTGTCTCTGCTCTCTTCCGGCCCAGCTCCTGGCTGGAGGAAGACGACGACCCCGTGGTGGCCCGAGTCAATCGCCGGATGCAGTCCATCACAGGGTTAACAGTCAAGACGGCAGAGTTGTTACAGGTACGGTGTCCCGGGGCCCAGGAGCGGAAGGGGTGTGTCCGCGCAGGGGCCTCCCAGGAAGGAAGCCTGGCTAACAAGCTGCACAGTGCTTCCTGTCTCGGGGAACTGAGAGTAATCATGCCCGCCATATGCAGCGGTGTCGTGTTCTGCACATCAGTGAAGCATCTACTGTGTGCCAAGTATCCTAGAGCTACACTCACGGCAACATGGCAGGCCAATGCGAATCTTCCTGATTTCAGAAGCTCGAATTCTGAATCGTTCCAGGGACATCTCTTCGAGGGCTAAAAACACCTCCAGAAGTGGTGGTTCTGTGCCGGGGTCAAATGCACTTGAGGGCGAGTAAAGTGTTGGGTTGCTAAGAGCAAAAGAGGCCCGGAGCAGCTCTGTGGTGAAGGTGGAACGCTCCTGTCCGGGCCTCCTGCCGGGGCCTGGGCTTCCTGCCTCTTTAAAGGTGATTGTGAAGGGGCCGGGATTTAGCTCAGTGGTTCCTGCCTCATAAGTACAAGGTTCTGAGTTCGATCCCTGGAACAGAAAAACAAAGCCAAACCCCGGGAGATGAAAAGTGATTGTGAGGAAATGTAGCAGGGCCACGATGGGAGGGGGTTTGGGTGCAGCGAGCTCTTCCACAGGGTACCCAAGGGCTGGCTGTGTGCCCCTGAGCAGCAGGACTTCTGGGTTCTTCTGTACCGTTGATGCCCTGAGACGACCCATCAGAGGAGGTTTTTGCTTTTGTTTTTGGTGTCTTTCTAGTGTGCTGTGGATGTCTCAGGTCGGAGTTTCTATCTATGTTAAGATAACAGCTGTCCTTTAGACTTGGCATTTGGCTCTGAGCAGATCTCATTAGGATACTGACTCGTGATAATTTGGAAAAGATTTACTGACCTTTTGTCTGGACACCTCCAAGCAAATCAGCACTCATTCTTTTTCTTTAGCTAGCTGCTTCAGCAATCAGAAAACCAATTTTTGAAGCCCATTGCTAGGATTTGTATGAAGCCCACCAGAGTTTTCAAAAATATGCTGATTACCTTGAAAACAGTGCTATGAACATTCCTAATTGTTCAGTGTGGCTCCGTGTAGTGCTGTCTAACGTCTGAGTAAACTCTGCAGACAACTGCATCAGTGAGGACCCGGCCGCACCTCCCACCTCCCCGGTCACCATTCATCCCTGTCGGCTCACTTTGAACATGCTTTCTTAGAGCAGTTGTTTTTAAACGTTTTTAAAAGTAATTTTTTTGGGCCGGAGGGTTAGCTCAGTGGTTCTGGCGCCTGCCTCACAAGCGCAAGGTCCTGAGTTTGATCCCCGGTAACCACATAGAATGCTGGGCGTGGAGACACGCCCACCAACAATCAACACCGCATACCACAATGCCAGGCGTGGTGGCTCACGCCTGTCATCCCAGCACTCGGGAGGCAGAGACAGGAGGATTGCTGAGTTCGCGGCGGCTTGCCTGGGCACCATAGTGAGCTCAGGGCCAGCCTGAACTACAAAGCGAGACCCTGTCTCAAAAAAAAAAAGTAATTTTTTTTTTAGTTGTTGTAAGACAGTGGGCTTGATTGACTGGTCTCCTAGCCCGACTGGGGGATGAATAGACAAGACCCACCTCGTGCTTCCCTGGCTCCTTCTCACCCGCCTGTTCCCCTGTCCCGCCCTCAGCCTCGGAGGGCAGCAGCCTCTGGCCCTGCCCGGCCTCTGCGCTACCACCCTGGCTCCCCTGTCAGGCCTCTCTGTGGACCTGGGTCCGAATATGCAAACGCGCGGCAAAGGGGCTCTGACAGGCAGGGCTCTTTGAGATCGTGCCCATCACTGCTCATTGTAGGGGCTGAGACACTTTTGCTCACATTTTCCTCTAGGAACTGCCTTGGCATGTCCCCTGCCAGCCAGTAGTGTCGCGGAAGCTTTATCTGGGCTTAGCGCCTGTCCCTGGGTACTCACTCCGCCGCTTGCAGTGTGGAAAATGACAGGGTGCCAGCGCCGGCCTCGAGTCAGGGCCCCTCTGGGGCTGCTGCCGCTCCTGCCAGGGCTGCGCTCACGCTGCTGTCAGCACTCCTTCAGCTCGTGCTCACGCCTGCTGTGCACCTCTGGGAAGAGGGCACTTGAGGCTCTCCTGGGCACTGGCCGAGGCCTGTCTGACAGAGGAGATGCTGCGTCTCCATAATTCCCTGAGACCCAAGACTTCCAGCTCGAACATGCGTCGGCCTCACAAGAAGAGTAACTAAAAGCCCTTCTGTCTTGTCTTCACTTGACCTCAGCATCATGAGGACTCATGTCTTCCAAATGACTGATTCTACCCTGTAGCAACAAGAGCAGAAAGACGGACAGAAGTAACTCTGCACGGGAATCCCTGCGGACGTACAGTTGCTTATTGTGCAAGGTGTGAGTCTGAGGTGTGGCTGCGCTAGGGCGATGAATCCGACTGCTGGGAACCAGGGATTCCTGTGGCTCTTGCGCTGATTTGAGGACATTACTAAGGAGAATAGGTGCAGCGACCACAGCATCGTGGTCAAACGTCTTTCACTACCTGAAAGTTGAAGCACTGTGGCCAGTGAGCGCGGGTGTTAGAAAGTAGCCGTGCTCGAAAGCCCTGGCCGCGTGCTACACGCTGTGGCCACAGTCATCGTTGTGCCTAACGTGTTCTTCCAGTTCGGGACCGGGACAGATGTCTCTGTGAAAGGACTCCTCGTAGGACCCTGTGATCTGACCTGTCCAGCTTTTCTTTTCTTAAACAACCCCAGCCTCAGGCGCACTCGCTGTGCCGCCTGCGTGTGCTGTTGGCAGGTCCTGAAGTGCTTTCGGTGCGGCCCCCTCGAGGGCCGATGCAATAGAGAGGACCGTGTGTTTTCATCCGCCAATTCTTCACATCACAATTGTGATTTTTATAGACGCTGAATAATCATGTCCAACTTTGCATTTCTTCATTTTTGGCAGATAGTATTTGTGCTGCAGCACGATTTCCTCTCCTGGGTTCACTGTCCTTTCTTCCTCCCACAATTACAGGTGTCTGTTATTGCCGTTTTCTAGCATCTCTTCCCTGACTTTTGGAATGACCAAAAGAGCACACTGAAAAATAACCACCGTCGGAGAACTAATCGCTGAGCCCCAAAGGTTTTCTCAGGTCTTAGCGGGACGCAGTACTCCTCTGGTGGACACTGGTGGCCCCACGTCGTCATCAGCCCCAGACCTCCTCTCTCACTGAATCTGCGGTAGCAAAGTAACCTCTGTCATTTGCAATGTGTGTGCTGTGGGTGCCTCAAAGGCATTTACGATTTCCAGCCAAAGTAATGCTGCCTGGCAGTTGCCAAGGCTGCCCTGGCTCGGGTCAGTGGGCCGTGAGGTGGCGTAGCGGTCCTGGGCCAACCTTGTCCTGTCGTTCTGCTTGGATGCTGACGTGCTTAATACAGTGGACCCACAGGAGGGTAGGGTGGGATATGCTTGCCTCACTTGGCCTGATTATAAACAGACGCTTCAAGACAGTAGTAGGGCAGTACCAGACACCGAATACCTGCAAAACTACTGTTTTAAAAGGATAGTCTCTTGGCTGGTGAGGTGATATATGCTAGTAGTTCTGTTACATGGTAGGCTGAGACAGGACCATCTCTTGAACTTACAAGTTCAAATGTAGCCTGGGCAACATGGCAAGACCATCTCAAGAAATAAAAACAACAATGAAAAACCTAAGTCTTGAGCATATTGTGAGATTTCTTCAGGACCACGTTCCCATTGTCTCCCCAACAGGGCCTGGGCCAGTGCTTGCCTCTAGAAGGGCTCCATTACCCTGGCATGGTGGTACATGCCTGTAATCCCAGCATTCGGGAAGCTGAGGCAGGATTGTGAGTTCCAGGTCAGCCTGTGCTACATAGTGAAACTGTCTCACAAAAATGAAAAGCAGGGCTGGAGATTTAGCTCAGTGGTTCTGGCATCTGTCTAGCAAGTGCAAGGTCCCTGGTTCGATCCCCAGTAACCACACACAACAGTACCAGGCACGGTGACACGCCCACCAGCAATTAGTACCACACGCCACAGTGCCAGGCGTGGTGGCTCACACCTGTCATCCCAGCACTTGGGAGGCAGAGGCAGGAGGATTGCTGAGTTCGAGGCTTGCTAGGCTACAAAATGAGCTCAGGGCCAGCCTGAACTACAGAGCGAGACCCTATCTCAAAAAAAAAAAAAAAAAAAGAGAGACAGATGAGTATGGTCACTCATCTTGTTCTTGGAAACCAGATTTGTGCCACAGGAGCCCCTCCCACAGCCGCAGAGATGTTTGCACGTGTGCTGCCTGTGCGGGCAGGACGTGGTTACCCTGCCCCTTGGAGCAGCTGCGCCTGGGCCCTGCACTTGGGCCCTGCTCGTCTTTAGGCCGAGGGCAATGGTGCCCTTGGAAAGACAGGTTGCTGTGGGCGGTTCATGCGGCTGACGGGTCCTTGCGTTGTTTCTTACCAGGTTGCAAACTACGGAATGGGAGGACAGTATGAGCCGCACTTTGACTTCTCCAGGGTAAGATCTCAGTCCTAGCTGCGTTCCAAGGCCCCTCGCTGAGTCAGAGAGGCTGGGGCTCCCAGGGGCTTCCGCCTCCACACCCCTCCACCCCGGCGCCTGCCCCACCGCGGGAAACTGTTACTGGAGCCACAGGCCTGGGGGCTGGGCGAGCCTGGCTGTTTGGCTGCAGAGGTGGGGTGCTTCCCCCACCCTGACACGGGTACTCTTTGCCCAGATTCTAAAGCCAAGGCCCTTGCTGGGTCTTCGTGCAAATGCTTCCTGAACTCGTCCCCCTGCCCCACACCCAGGCAGAGCCTCCTGTGGGGCCCTGGTCCCCCCACCTGGGCCGTGCGCCCTTCCTGGCTTCCCCAGCCTTTAGGCCCCAGACCTTGGGTGATGAGTAAGGTGGTTGCAAACGTGGGTGAAAGTTGTTGTCTGTTGCAGCGACCGTTTGACAGCGGCCTCAGAACGGAGGGGAATAGGTTAGCGACGTTTCTTAACTATGTAAGTACTGGGTCCAGGCCACTGGTTTCACTCTCACTTAATTTTATAGAACCATGAGCGGGATGCTTTCAAGCGTTTAGGGACTGGGAACCGTGTGGCCACATTCTTAAACTACGTGAGTATGATGTGTGCAGCTCGTGGGCTCCAGGGGGACGGCGGACCCAGAGGCCTCTCAGGCCCCCCCTTAAGGGCTGACACCCACAGCTGCCGTGCCCCTCGGCACCCCTCGGCGAGGAGAGAGCTGGCGCTCGGCCCGTCTGGGTCGCTTTCCACCCACGCCCCCCACCGAGACTCTCCCTGGTACTTTGGTTTTTAGCTTTTTAAAAGGGTTGTAAAGCATGCACGACGTAAAATTTACCACCCGAACCATTTTAAAGTGTTCTTCGGGAGCATTAAAAATGTTCATCATGTTAACTAACATGCCCGTCTCTGCCACCCACGGCCGTAACTACTCATCCGTGGAGCTGAGGCTGTTCAGACCCCGCAGCCACCGGCCTCTGTGACTTCGCTTGCCCAGAGCACCTGGCCTCGTCCACGGGGAGTCAGGGTCTTTCTCCTTTTGCGACCGGCTTGTTTCCCTGGGCGCAGCCTCTTCAGAGTGCACCCGAGCTGTGGCGCGTCGTGCCGCTGTCACGGCCCAGCAGCCGCGAGGTGCTCCTGGGCCCCGAGGCTGGTGCTGCCTCCCCGCCCTCCAGAGCCCGTCGCCCTCCCTTTCCCGAGAGCGTCAGTTTCCTCTCCCCGCGGGGAGAGCCTGCTCTACAGAGGCGTCTCTCCGGCCGGCCCTTGAGAAACCTAGAAATGGAAGCGTGGTTTTTCCTTTCACATTTGCATCATGTGGTTGCTGAGGGCCGTGTGTGGACGTGCTGCGGAGTGGATGGTCACGGCCCTCTTGCGGCCCCGAGGTTTTACCTGGGAGGTTTACTTCGCATGGAGGGGAGACTGACGTTTGAACACCACCGGGACAGTGCTGTGGAGAACCAGCTCGGGCCTGGAGGTCCCAGGCGGCTTGAAGGTTGAAAAGCGCTAGTGGTGAAAAGAGTGTGTGCGGCCGGAGAAGCAGCGTGAAGTGTTGCGAAGAGAGAAACCAGTGCGTCCAAAGGGAGAAGCTAGTGAGACTGAGCCGCGGGGTTTCCCTGCGGCTGATCCCCAGGGCGGTGCCCGATCTTCCAGGCTCTCGGTCTCACTCACTGACCGTGTGTCTGTCGAGGGCCCTTCAGTCGGTCTGGCCTGCATCCTGCGGGCGTGGTTTGTAGGCAGCAGCTTGACAGGAGAGCCAGAGGAGGCGGGAGTGGCTCTTTGGCGTGAGTGGAGGTGCGAGTGTGGGCGAGTGTGGGCGCGGCAGGCAGCTCGGTGTGAAGCTTCTCTGCGGAAGGGAGACGCAGCGCCATGGAGACCCGGCCCACCCGAGTGCTGGCTGAAGCAGCAGCTCCACCGGGCGGGGCTGAGGAGGACGCTGGGTATGAGAAGCCACAGGGAGAGCCTGCCAGGAGATCTAGTGGGCCGGGCACAGTGGCTTAGGCAAGGCCCAGGCTGGACAGGGATGGCAGGAGCGGGGCCAGGACACGCGTTTTCTGAGGACAGGCTCAGGGTGCTCGAGTCAAGGAAAGACCTCGTGTGGCCTCCGTGGGCCTCGGCTCTGGAAGGCACGGCAGGCACACATCCTGGTGCAGCACAGACAGTCGGGCTGAGCAGGGCCGCACATGCTCAGCGGGTGCCGGTCCGCACACCTCACAGGCTCAGGGCTGGCTTGCTGGAGATCCTTGGGGAGAGGGGCCAAGCTCTGTGCCTTGTGTGTTCCCAGATGAGTGACGTAGAAGCTGGTGGAGCCACCGTCTTCCCCGACCTGGGTGCCGCACTTTGGCCCAAGAAGGTAGGTTCTGAGTCCTGTGGTCCAGGGTCAGCACGGGGCTCAGTACCATTTCCGGGCCCACTTAGGGTTACGGTTAGGGTTGTGCCTTTAGCTCCTCCCTACATGCACTTTGGATTTGTGCTCCAGCTTCTGCCTGGGCAGGAGGGACGGGAGGGCGGTCCCTTCAGGGTGGGGGATCGCTGAACTCCCAATCACCATGCAGGAAGTACTTTCAGGGAACTGCTGTAGCAGCAAAGTCCCAGAACCCTGTCTCCTGTACACAAGAAGGTGAGGGTTTTTCTGCTTAGGGCCGAGGTTCCTTGATCCTGTGGTCAGGTCCCCGAGCCTGGTCTCTAAGAGTGCCTTTTGCCGGGCTGTCTCTTCCTAGGGCACCGCTGTATTCTGGTACAACCTTTTGCGGAGTGGAGAAGGTGATTACCGAACGAGACATGCGGCCTGCCCCGTGCTTGTGGGCTGCAAGTGGGGTGAGTGCCAGGGAGGCCGTGTTGGCCATGGCGGTCTCAGCCTGGACTGTTGTGGCGGCTTTAGACTTAGAGCTGGCAGACAGCTGCTGTTGGTTTGCACATAGCCACAACTGTCCCCCTGGGAAGGCGTCTTTCTGTGAAACGACTCACCACCCAGCCACGTCTGCTCAGCTGCTCCTGTGCCGAGACAGCTGGAACTCTCAGGGACGCCAGGAGCTGCAGAAGCCCTGAGCCACACGGCAGCATAGGTCTGGGGGCCCCGGAGACGAGTAGGGTCCGGCAAGCGTTCTGTGGGAGCAGAGGGCAGAGGCTGTCCCAGCCAAGCAAGACCCCTGTGGCGCGAGGCGCAGCTCTCCTGGGTGTGGCGCGTGCAGGCCCGGTCGCCTGAAGAGGGGCAGGCCCGTGGCCGAGGGACGGGAGGTGGCGCTAGAGAGCGGGCGTGGGCTCCAGAGGCCGCAGCTCACACTTTGTCTTCCACGTGACTGTGGTGAGCCCCACGAGGCTGGGACTGGGGAGTGACGGGAAGCAATCACACCAGTTTATAACTCTTGGAATTTGGGGGGTTCATAGTGATGGATTTATAGAAAATTAATCTAGGAAAAAGAAGATGAAGTAGCTGTTGATTGGGGCACCTGTATAAGAAGGAAATGTGAGTATATCCGGATGGCCCAATATGGCATTCATCTTACATAATGATGTAAACACTATATTAATTTTAGCTAAAACTTATTATTTAACTGTATATGCTGTGATAAGCCACGCGGGCATTTTATTCAATGTTAAATACATGTATTACTTTAAGTTCAGCTGTCCTTCAAAATCTGTGTGATTTCAGAAGTGCCTTAAACTAATCTTGTATTCCGTGTGAGAGACCCTGTGTGTAGGAAGTGTCCCGTTTAGTATGTGTGTGGGGTTCAGCTTCAGGTGACACCACTAGCAGCGGCTCTTCTTTTTCACGAGTTGTGTCTCCGTGGCCCACAGACCCTGGGCGTAAGGCTGGACCCTCCGCAGTACAGACACTCCCTCCGCCCCGCCTCTCTGCTTTCACCTGCCACGTCCAGTCACATCAGGCCTCTTGAGGCCCTTGTCTGTCGGAGTGCTTTATGCCCTGATGACTTCCTCATCCTCTTCTTGCTTCCTCCTGCCCGGTGGTTGGTGCACCAGCCGTCCTTGCGGTGTGTCCATCGTCTTGCCAAGATAATAAGTGTTCGGCCTCATATTCTAACCCTGAGGTGACCTCCTTCCTAACGTGGTGAGATGCCCTTTGGCTCTGTTCCCATGGTAACCTGCACATGTGTATTGTGTCCCTCTTGGAATTTTGAACATTCATCTGTTCACTCATGTGTCTTTTGCAAGAGTTTATGAGCAGCTGGAAGCCTGAGAACGTGTCTTTTTTTTTTTTTTTTTTTTTTTTTTGCTTTTTGAGACAGGGTCTCGCTTTGTAGTTCAGGCTGGCCCTGAGCTCACTATGGCGCCCAGGCAAGCCGCCGTGAACTCAGCAATCCTCCTGTCCCTGCCTCCCGAGTGCTGGGATGACAGGCGTGAGCCACCACGTCCGGCACCTGAGAACGTGTCTTATTCCATTCTGTTTCCCAAAGTGCAGGGCAAGGGTCATCATGGCGGACTCATTCATTTTTGCTGCTGAGCTGACCAGTGAGATTATGATGTACTCTCTTTCTCTTCACAGTCTCCAATAAGTGGTTCCATGAACGAGGACAGGAGTTCTTGAGGCCTTGTGGATCCACAGAAGTTGACTGATGTCCTTTCCTGCCCTTCCCCCTCCTGGCCCCACGGCTCGAGTCATCTTCAAGTTCTGCATGACAGACACCTTTCTGTGTCCCAGGTCCTGTCAGGCAGGGTTTGTCTGGAGTGGGAGACAGTATACTGGGCTGGTCCTGTGTGACCTGGGTCCCAGTCCTTCATCAGCCCGTGCCACCCCTGGCTCCTGGGTAACACTGGAGCGGCGGCAGCAGAGCTAGGCTGTCGGCACCTCGGAAGGTGCCTTTGTACCTCAGACGTTGTAGGTGAGAGAGGTTTCAGTGAACCAAAGTTCTGGTACCTTGTTTACATGTTTGGTTTTACGGCATTTCTGTAAGTTGTGGCTTTAACCAGAGAATAAAATGTCCTTGTCAGAAGCCTTCATGAGCCTTATTTGGAGTATTTTTCGAAGGA
>PVIC010002228.1:0-80020 GCA_004025085.1 Thryonomys swinderianus | reverse complement strand
GGGACACCTCTCACCCACACCATTCCCAGTGTCATCCACTCATCAAAACTGGCTGTGTACTCACACGTGACTCTTACAATGAACTTTTAATACCCACTTCACATAAACATTTAATTAAACGACTCAACATCACTCCCAACACTTTCTAGCACCGTTCCATGCTTTATTTCCCTCTTATGCATTTTTATTATTGAAATACTATTTGTTTGAATACCTATCCTTCTTGACTATTTCTATACTCTAAGTAGAGATTTGTGCCTGTTTGAAAAATGACTGCATTCTTAGCATCTAGGGTAATAATGCACAGTCCAGAGTAAAACTAAAAAGAAGAAAAATTGTTTGCAAGGTCTGTGACAACTGAAAGGAAATGAAAAAACATTAAGAGGTGTAGACAAATATGCAGTGTATTGATGAACTCTACATTTGTCTAAGGAATTTTCTTGAAAATCTCTACTGTCTGTTTCAGTCTCCTACATTTTCTTACTAAATTGAGCACAAAGAATTCTACACTGTCAGTACCCAATGCTGCACCTTTAGTTGTTTGAAGTGTTTAATTGGACTTGTCATAATTCTTAGATGACATAGAGAGCGGGCTTTTGTGTGAAGATAAAGGTCACTGGCTGTGGGGGGTGGAGATAGTGATACAACCTCCTTTTCTCTTTTATGGGCAAGTCACACAGAGGGTGAGCTCCCAGAGCTGAGCACCACGGAGGTGCTGAATTCTCACTCTCACTACAGAAGCAGGATGGTTGGTGCTTAGTTTGCCAATGTGCTGCATTTTTTTTTCTTGCTCCATTTCTTTATTGGTACATTGTATATACACATCATGATCACACTCAGTATTGGGAATTTGTACCAGTATATGACATGATTTAATTCTCATTTTTCCCCCATTCTCCTACCCACCCCACAACCCCCACTCCCTAAATACATAAGCTTTGTTTGCCTTTTTTTTTTATTACCATCACATTTTTTCTTTACCCCTCATTACTCATCCCTCCACCACATTTCTCACTAAGCACTGTGAGGGTGTGAAGGAGATTACTGGATGTCTTGAAAGGGGTTGTAATTTGGCTTTCCATCAACGCATTTTCTAAAACGAAAACGAAAACGAAAAGAATTCCCTGAGTTCGACAGTTCAGGGATATGTAATCTGCCATGAGAAGGAATGAATTCTTTGTATTAATGTGCATGAAAAGATACACCCTTAATTAAAATCAATTCTCAACTAAAAAGGTGTAGCAGACCCCTTTCAGGTCCTCAACTGCCATTTCTCAGTTACCTATTCCTACAGATGCATTAATAGTCACAGACATAGAGCCTCATTTGGACCTAACAAGTAGGATGTGAAAGCTTTTTACTAATATCCATGTGGCTTATTTAAATTGAACATTTCATCCAACTTTATCTTCTCTATAATCCTAAATTTGAAATGTTATTGATCTGTTCATTAAAATATTCAGTTGGGATTACTACATGTACATTTGTTACATTTGTTAAAGCACACTATAAACCTTGACACTCTATTAACTCAGGCCTTTCCTCAGTAGCTTACTGGTTATACAGCAGCTATTTACAGAATGAAAAGTGATTTTCAGCCTCTAAATAAATTTCCCTTCCATATATACTGATAATAGACCCTAAGTAACTACTCAGATTCTGGAAAAGTTTGTTTTCCAGAAATGAAATGAATTTTGTTTTCCAGAAATGAAAAATATAGGTGTATTTATTCTTCAGGGAATAGGATGAGTATTATTTCAATCATGTGAAATGTAAAATATCAAGAAGTTCTTTCAGGAAAAATTCTTTGTGTAAATTTAAGATAGTCACAGAAACTACTAAAACATGTTCTAATTTATCTGGAGAGTCTCCCAAAGACCCATGTCACCAGTCTGTGGTGCTCTTGGGGAATGGTGGGAGCCCCAGGGGCTGCGGCCTTGTGGATGGGGGTTAGGTTTTGGGGAGTGCGCCCCTGCAGGGGAGAGTGGGGGCCCTGTGCTCTTCCTTCTCTCCTTTTTGTTTCCCCTCCGTAGGAGGTGAAGGAAGGGCTTTGCTCCGCCTTAATTTTTTCTTACTACGCCCAAAGGCAACAGGAGCAAGTGACTATGGACTGAGACTTTGAAAACTGTAAGCCAAAATAGATCTTTTACCTCTGTGAAGTGACTCATCTCAGAAACTTGTTATAGCAATGGAGAGCTGACTAACATAAGGTGCTGAAAATATATTAAAGAAAAACCGGGATATTTTCCTGCTTTTTGCTCTACATTTCTGAAATCATAGATTGCTTTATGTTTGAATCTATTGATATTTTTTAAAAAGATAATGAATACAATTATGAAAAGCTATTTCATCTGTCATAAAATTCAATGAAGAAAAATCTGCAATATCAACACAAATTCCAGAGTGACAAACCTAGGGTTGCTACCCTATCTTTCTGTCTGTCTGTCTATCTATCTAATCTATCTTCAATGCTGGGGATCAAATGGAGGCCTATACACATGCTGTGAAAGTGCTCTACTGCTGAACTACATCCCTTACACCATAGCTGCAAATTAAAATTGTAAAATAATTAAAGAAAACTACAATTGATCCTGGAATAGCTCATAGGTTAGGAGCAGGAAACGCTGTATAGTTTAAATTTTGCATATAACTTTTTTTTCTTGACACAAGGTGTTACTATGTAGTTCAAGCCAGCCTTGAACTCTCTCTGTCCTAGGCTGGCCTCAAACTTGCAGCAATGCTCCTAATGTAATTTCCCAGATGCTGGGATTACAGGCATGCACCACCACACTTGGCTTCGTATAACTTTGACTCCTTTTAAAACCTTATTAACGGGCTGAAATTGATGAGAAGTCTTACTGATAATATAAACAGTCAATCAACACATTTTATGCTTCCTATGTATTATATATGGAGGAAAAAATATAAAGAGAAATTCAAGAGATCAGTTTCTACTGTTGTTCACAGTGTACTAAGAGAAGGAATTCCTCACATGGAGATCATTAGTGTCCCACAACATTTTAAGTGATAACAGTCAACATTTAACCTCACCCTCTTACCAACAGAAACTGGCTATGAAACTATTATAGTAGTACTATACAGTAGTACAGTACGTATTGTATCTAGTTTTATGCCATCATGATTTAATAATGGATCTGTATGTTTAGTTCCGTTTCTCTAGACAGAGAAGTGTGCCTTGCACATTCTATTCATGTGGTTTTTATAAATTTTAATATTTTTATATTAAGTTCACATGTAGTGTGTACTAATCAGTTTCCCATCACTGGGAAATTAAATATACCCATCACTAACAATTTAAAGAGAAGAGGTTTGTTTGGTTCATGTTTTCAGAGGCTTCAAGCCCTATGTAGTAAGCTGGTTCCAAGGCAGAGGACATGGGAATGAGGGCCACTCAACTATGGGAAGCCAGGAAGCAGAGAGAGGAAGGAGGAGCTGGAGTCAAGAATATGCCCTTCCAGGTCACGCTGTTCATGATCTACCTCTTCTGACCAGACTCACCTTCTGGTAGCATGTTTAGCTAAAAACTCATCATTAATCCACTGACATGGAAGTCCATAATCCTACCACCTCCCAAAGTCCTACTACTGAAAATAGGAGACTTTTGAGGGACATCTTAGACCCAAACTGTAGTATATAATATGGTAGTAGAGGAAAAAGTAAACTGTTATCTACAAATGTTTCATATACTCATGATTTCACAATAGCTTTCCTTATTTTTTCAGTATTTTTAAGCTACATGGTTCCTTTGTTTTTTTCAAATTCTCATAAATTTACAAAAATAATCTGTGTGTAAGTACACTTAGAATGTTCAAACTTGTGTTATTTAAAAGTCAATATGCATATGAATATTATTTTTAGTATGTAGTAATCCTCTCCAACATAATTTTCTTCATAAAAACACAGAAGTTTAAACTTTTGATTTGTTTTATTCATTTTAAGTAAATTTAAAGTCCATGAAAAATAAATAGAAACAAGATTGCAGTATATCTGTAATGTGTTTTGATGTTATACTGCTAGTATTTTTAATATGCATAGCATTTTTGCAAGTCAATGCAAAAGAATACTTGATAGGAAAATAGGCAAAGAAACTCATGAATAATCCAAAGTAGAAAGTACAAATGGTCAAGAAGCATTAAAAAAATCAGTAAATATTATGTAAATTTATGAATTATTTTTCCCTTCAGAACCACAAAAATAAATCATAGTTCTGTGTTCAAAATGATCCAGAAAATTTTCCATAAGCTTCTCAATGACAGTACATATTTAAAACTTCAAAAGTATGTACATATTTAATTCAATAATTACACTTACAAATCTACACTAAAGAATTAAAGATGATACAAAGATTTTGTTAAAGATGAATCCAGTTATATGTATATAGAAAGCCCATTGAAATATTACTTAGAAAGAAAAAAACTGAAACAGCCTAAATTGCCAATAACTGGAGTTTGAAAAATATGCATATCTACACTTTGCAAGCCAAAATAATTATAATTCATAATGTATACAGTAACAAGAAGTTTTAGTGGCTTATTGCTAAGTAAAAATAAATGAATTGCATAATGTTATAATTTGGAAAGATCTTTACCAAATTCTTCATGTCAGGTTTTTCTAGTTGGTGAGACAATGATTTTCCAAATTTTTCACAATGAACAAGTAATATATATATTTGAGACAGGGTCTCACTTTGTAGTTCAGGCTGGCCCTGAGCTCACTATGTAGCCCAGGCAAGCCTCGAACTCAGCAGTCCTCCTGTCTTTGCCTCCCAAGTGCTGGGATTACAGGCGTGAGCCACCACGCCCAGCACCAAGTAATATATTTTTAATTAGAAAAAGTTATACTTATAAAAGTTACAGTACTTTACAACTAGCAAATAATCTCTTCTTGTTAAATAAATTACAAAACCTCAGGCTTGCACTTCAAATTTTAAGCACTAAACATAATAATCCTTAAGCACTCACTGCAGCTCATATACATGTGTTGTAATTTTGTTATGTATATGTGTCTTTCTAAAAATACTGTGCACATGAAGATTGTCTTAGTGAAACTGAGGGTTTCACTTTGACCAAATCTTTACATTGCTATTTCCTTTAAAACTCCTATTTATTCAATGTTATGACTTTCAAGTGGTGTAGTAATGGTTATATATATCCAATAATTCACTTGTTTATGTATGCCAGTGATGTTTTCTGTCTTAACATATTGAGATGCAATTTAAAACTTGAGATACTTGCTTAATATAAATTGCAGTGGCTAACAAGTACAAAGCACGAAGAGCTTTTCTTTTACACTTTCTATAACAAGGATTGTTTGCTCAGTATCTATCACTTTCTAGTTCCTTAAAGATTTTATCAAAAAGTATATCATGTATACAACTGTCTAAAGTATATCATAAACAACTGCCATTCATACAAAATTAATTTTAAAACTGACACTTTTTGGTTTGACCACAGGTACCATGTGGTCATGGAAAGGAAATTTGGCAGTGTCTTGATTTTCTTAAGAAGAGTATCTTCTCTAATTAAAGCCATTACGATTTGGTGGATCTTTATTTTTCTTTAAAAATGATGACAGTGTAATTACCCAGACTAGAATGCAGCCAAAGTAATGAAAATTCCTGAAAGTGAAATATCATGCAAGAACTGCTTATATTAATAACCTATTAGTAGACAATGTAATTACACAGACTAGAATGCAGCCAAAATAATGAAAATTCCTGAAAGTGAAATATCTTGCAAGAACTGCTTATATTAATAACCTGTTAGTAGTATGGTGGGGTACATAAGAAGGATACCCAAAGTATATCCATTCCCAATTTGCTTATGAATTGAACCAACTAAAGAAAATGAAATGTGATAATATTCAGCTTTTCTCTATAATTTAGCCTGAGAAATAAATAGACTGATTTACTTAGTCCCCAGAATCTTCACAGACAATGCTGCAAAAGATATTGTTTTGTACTAGGTTCAGATTAAAACTGGTGCTGGCAGGTGGACCCTCTATATTTGTCATTTGATTAATTAGAACTTGGTTCTAACTTAATGACATGACTGTCACAAGGGCAATTGGACAGGCAGTAATTAGTGCCTCCAGATGTTGTACATGGAGTGTAGTTGAAATACATGGAAAAATGAAAGTAGAAGTAATTATAGTACCTAAGAGATGCTTTTACCATATCTAGCCATATTTAAAACATTAATTTAAAGTGGGCATAGAGCTTGATAGAAACCAATGTAATTATGGAGTCACAGAGTTGAATGTAAGTTTTAGTCTCTTGGCCCATTAATGGTAGGATGCTGGTGGAAAATTGTCCTGTGAGAAACACATAACAGAACAGGAAAAGGAAGAAATTTAGTTGCTGAGATCAGTACCAAAATTGAGGCCCTTCGATACAACTTTTCATAAGGTTTTTTAATGTAGTTTCATACTGAAGCATCTTTGGGTAGGACAAATCATACTACTTTTTTTTTCATCTTTTTCTCCAACCACTCTTACAAACTATTCTAGTTCTTTCTAGAGAGATAGTCAGAAATTAAGAAAAATAAAACAGTCATAATTTGACTTGATTCCAAACTCAAAAGTCCTGTGTCCAAGACATTTGTTGAAAACAATCAGCAGCAACTGTTTAACATCATTGGTGACTAAATACCAGTTGGGTATGCCTGGAGAAAATCATATAAGGAAGATTTTTCAGTGAGAAATCTATATGGGTCTTTGAAAACCTCTGATATATTCTTTGGAATTTAGAAGCCACATGTATAGTTACCCCTTTTAAATGTGTTCAAGGCATGAAAAGGAATTCTGTCTAAAAAGTCACTAGAGGAGTTGAAGAGCATAGCTTGTGGAAAAACCAGTGAATTTGAAGATAGGTCAGAGATTATCCAGACTAAGAAATAAAACAAAAAATATATGATGACAAAAAAGTCTGAATACTAAGGACCTGTGGGGAGCCATCATTTATGGTGTACCAACTTCCAAAATATACTTGGAAGTTCCAGAAGCACAGAAGAGAGACAAAAGATCAGAAAAGTATGTAAGGAAATCATAGCTATAAAATTTCCAAATATGTCAATATTAATTCATAAACTGAGAAGTTTAATTAACTCAAAACAAGATAAAGTTAAAGACACCCATAACTACCTAGACTGTTAAAGAAAGAAGCTTGTAAAGAGCAAATGAAAAAACATCAGTCAAAAGAGATACTTAATAAAGTTAAAATCTACCTCCTTCTCAGAAGCCAGGAAGACAAAATGACAGATGGAGAGAATTTCAAAATGCGGACAGACAATCTTGGTCATCAAGAATTCTGTTTATAGTAAAACCACCTTTCAAAAATGAAGAAATTGAGATAGTCCCAGGTAACAAAAACTGAGAATTTGTTATTAGCAAAACTTATCTGCAAGATTTTTCTAATGGGAGTCCTTTCTGATGGAATGAAAGTATCCTAGGCAGTTTCTCTAATATAAGAGACTCAAAATATAATTAGAATAGCCAAGTAAACGGGAGATGGTAGAAAACAGGTAGCCTCTGGGGAGATAAGAAGAGACTGGAGAAAGAAGAGGGGAAGATGGTGAAGGGAGAGGGAAAGTAAAAGTGATCAAGGTACAATACAAATTCTGAAGATGAATGTAATTATTATGTATCACAAATATGCTCATAAAAGAAAATTAAATTAAAATTAAATAGAAAGAAAATGCTAGACAGAAACTCAAATCCACATAGCAAAATAAAGAGCTTCCACTGAGATAAATATATTGATAACTCACATCATTCAGGATTTTTTAACAAAAAAGTAATAATATTATAAAATTTATCATTGATTGAGAGTAGGTTATCTAGTATTTACAAGTTAATTATGTATTTTTATGGTTTGTGTTTATGGCTTTCTACCTCTGTGAGGCTTATTTCTCATCCCTATCTTGGAGCCAGCTGACTATGGACCAAAACTTGTGGAACAGTAAGCCAAATAAACCCTTTCCATGTTAACTTTGGATGTGGGGTATTTTGTCTCAGCAATAAGAGAAATATAACCACCACACGTATCTTTCTAGTTTACACAGGTTGAATATTCTAGGAATATAATTTTTAAAATTCTTGTTATATCAGTATCACATACTTTGTGCTTTATGTTTTGTATTCCTCTTGATGTTATTCTTTATGTATATGATATATAGGATATTTGTAACATTCTCAGTATTAGGAATTAATATTCAAACTCAATAATATTTTCTTTCAACGTTCTACTTAGATCAAGTTAGGTACCTCAGTTTCTTTTTTTTTTAATTGAATTCTTTATTGGTACAATTTATATACATCTCAAAATCACATATAACATTGGGAAATTCGTACCAGTATATGCCACAAGTTAATTCTCATTTTTACCCATATCCCTACCCACTCCCCCCTCCTCCCCCGTGGTACCTCAGTTTCTACAAAAACCCATCTCTGTGCCTGCTTCTGTACTCCTAACACAACATTGCTAAAGGAATTAATACTGAACGTGTTGAATATTTTCAGCCAACAGTGGTCCAGTGACATTTCTAAGGCCATATATCTGTTCTTCCTTCTTGCCACAAATCCCCTGGTGTCTTCAAACCTTTGCTGCTACTTTCGAAGTGGCAAGGAACGCAATAAGCTCTGCAGCTTCACGAGGAGAAATGGTCCTTTTTACTGCACGTCTTTGCCCTGGTATCTCCGTCTCTAAACCCCACGGAAAAGTTGCTAGCAACCACATTTCCCTTTTAGAATAGTAAATAAAATAAATAAATAAATTTGTTTAATTCCTTCCCCTTTTCTATCCCTGAAATGGAAGAGATTTTTCAGGCACCGTTTATGTTAAGCTTCAAACTCTTAGTTGGAAAGCATTTTTTTTTTCAACCAAGTCTAATTAAAGTTGTTTGTGTGTGTGTGTGTGTGTGTGTGTTTTTTTTTTTTTTTTTGAGACAGGATCTCGCTTTGTAGTTCAGGCTGGCTCTGAGCTCACTATGTAGCCTAGGCAAGCGTCGAACTCAGCAATCCTCCTGTCTCTGCCTCCCGAGTGCTGGGATGACAGGCGTGCGCCACCACGCCCGGCACTGTGGTATGTGGGTATGAGTCTCCACGCCCGGCATTGTACGTGGTTTCCAGGGATCGAACTCAGGACCTTGTGCTTGCAATGCAGGCGCCAGAACCACTGAGCTAACCCTCCGGCCCTCTAATTAAAGTTTTGATGGCGACCTAATTTTAAGCAGTTTTTAAACTCAGAGTTTAAATTTTTCTCATCTTCAAAATGGGAGGTATAGCTCTCATAACCTTTTAAGATTTAGCAAAACATAAATGAGAAACATCTAACAAAATTTCTTATTATTTCTACAGCCAACCTTCTTTCTCTACCCTGATTCGTAGCAAACAAAACCTGAGATGAACACTCACGTGCTGTCATTGTATAAACTATGTGATCTCGAGGAAATAGGGAGGAAAGAGAAAGAAAAGGGAGATGACATAGAAGAATACCCATGTGATTCCAAAACCTGCCGCTGTTTGATACCAAGCAAACTGCCCAGAATTGTGACAGTCTTTGTGACAGAATTGTGACAGGCTAAAACACGATGCCTTATGTTATTCCATTTGGAAAGTGGCATAGAGAAGACTTGGTCTGTCAGCTCCCATCTCCTCAGGTCCAAAGATTCACCCAGAGGTTGGAGTCTGCTCAGAACACAAGTGCTCTCCACCTGGAGTTATTTACATGAGAGAAATAATGTGGGGACACTTATATTTTAGTATATAGCAATCTGAAGTGGTGATTTTCAAACTCAAAATGTGTCTCCCTCATGATACCAACCTCAGAACAGTTTTATGTTACTTCTGTCATGCCCAGTTTGCAAGGATTTTGCTTGATACCTACAGAGATTGCCACTGTACATCTACAAAGCTAATTATTCTCTGATTTCATGGTTTGATTTATGTGTGTTGTGATACTCTATAAAGAAAGCAAAAAGGGAACCACTTAGTTGTAACAAAGCTCATTGGTATAGACAAGCTCCATCCAAGCCAATGCAGGAGGCTTCAGGAAAAACGCTACAGGAGATAGTGAATATTTCCCTCGGGAGCACAAAGTACTGTAAAAAAAAAAGCTTTGTTTCTGCCAGGCGTGGTGGCTCGTGCCTGTCATCCCAGCACGCAGGAGGATGGCTGAGTTCGAGCCTTGCCTGGGCTACATAGGGAGCTCAGGACCAGCCTGAACTACAAAGCAAGACCCTGTCTCAAAAAAACCACAAAGCTTTGTTTCTTAGTGAAGGTATAATAAACTCCTGTCATGTTATAAAACACTATATGGGTTACCCAAAAATGTTATGAATTTTTTAAAAATTCAAGAAAAAAATCTATATAAGTCCAAAAATATTGAATATTGCATATTAATTTTATATATTTTCCTAGAATAATATAGAGAAGAGAAGCACCCATTCTGTTGTTTCAAAAATTTTTTTTAATTGAAATACAATGAAGTGTTTTTATCTTCACATTTTAGATTATTCTGAAATTACATTTGAAAGGTCTTTATGACTAGCCAGGAGGTCCTGCCATTGCCAGATTCCAAAAGAATAATGAAATGCCCAAAATGATAACATGCTAAGCTGCATAAGTCTTTAACTGGAGAAAAGTTCATCTATTAATATTCAACATTAAGCAGTGATTAATAGATACACTATGTGCGACCTTTTTGGTTAGTTAGATAACAGCATGTCTAATTTTGATGTAAATTTAGTGGTAATTTTAGTGTTATTTTCAGAAGGAGAATAACTTTATTCTCTAAAATTGTTACACTAGCTTGTTGGGAGATTTTTATGTTCAGTAACTATAGGCTATATCTGTTTAGTTTTGTTTTTTAATGAAATCCAAATAAAATGCCTCCTTTTCTTCACTCTAGAAAATACCTGATCTCATTGACCTCTTCCCATTCTCTGACTAATCGGAGAAGGGAGAGGCATTTTTTTTTCTTTCTAAAGCAAGATATATTTATTTTTTTTATTTTTTATTTTTTTATTTTTTCCTTTTGGAGACAGGGTCTCACTTTGTAGATCAGGCTGGCCCTGAGCTCACTATGTAGCCCAGGCAAGCTTCGAACTCAGCAATCCTCCTGCCTCTGCCTCCCAAATGCTGGGATTACAGGCGTGAGCCACCACGCCCGGCACTGTGGTACGTGGTATTGATTGCTGGTGGGCGTGAGTCTCCATGCCCAGCACTGTATGTGGTTTCCAGGGATCGAACTCAGGACCTTGTGCTTGCAAGGCAGGCACCAGAACCACTGAGCTAACCCTCTGGCCCAAGCAAGATATATTTTGACAGTATTTTCTTCCTGCAAGAATTCTTTAAAGAGCCAGGTAACAAGCATACTCAGAGTGAGAGGTACATGGACGTGAATATGAAGATAGTTTCTGGGACAGCTTTTTACTTGTTTTACATGCAGACAGTTCAATCCATTAATGAAGAGATTCTGGTCTAACCATGTTCCCCAAATACTGCTGTCACATTCAGTAAATTGCTATTGTTTGTTTAATATAAAAATCACATTCTTTGTCACAGATTTTTCTAACACCTGATTCCCAGCTTTCCCCTTTAATCCAGACTTTTACTGCCAAGTACCTTTTAGATTGATCTCCAAATTCAACTTTGTAATCTGAGATTATATTCTAATCTCTCCAAATCAAGTAACTCCACATTTAACACTGTGTGTGCATTGGGCACCTTTTTGTTGCTGTGGCAAAAGTACTTGAGTAAGTCAAATTAAAGAGATTTATTTTGGATTATGTGTTAGCGATTTCAGTCCATGGTAAGATGGCTCCAAAGCAGAAATATCATGACAAAGAGGCATGGTAGAGGCAAGCTGTTTACCTCACGATGGCTGGGAAGCAGAGAACAGGAACACTCCAAAGAGGAAGGGGCCAAAGCCTGAATGTTGTCCCTGAGATCACCCTCATTACCTAGCCAGGCACACCTGAAAGTGCACTTTACTAATCTGCTAGGCATTTCTCGAGCCAAATCAAAATGACACTCAGTTCTCACAGCCTGTTTTTCACTAATGCAACCAGCAACTTACCAAGGCCAAACAAACTGAGAGGAAGCCTGGACTTATCTTCCTCTTCACTTAGTTTCTATAAGAACTTCAAATAAAAGTTCCTTTCAAAATTTTCTCAAGCCAATTATACTAGACTACCCCGAAAAGTAGAGGCAGAGACCAAGATTTGAAACAAAGCAGTAGTTCCTTTGAGAATACAACCTTGGAGGACAAGAATGTGGGGCACTGATCTTGACCACAGACAAAGGAAAAGACGAAGCAAAACTGCTATGGATGGGCTACTGTGGATCTTTCCATCTCACAGGAGCTTAGGAGCCTTATGAAATATGCTTTTGTGATGCCAGCTTGGAACAAATAGGTTAAACATTTGTTCATTAGTCCACATTACTATTACTTAAACTTGGACGTTGTGTATCACACCTGGTTACACTGAATGAGGGCCAGGTGTGGTCCCAGCAGCACTCAGGTGCCAGACAATTCCCAGGTACAAAGTAAAAGTTGCAGAAATCTGGACCTAAGATCCACACCAAGGCAGAGCTTGAAGGATTTAATAAAACTATTCAACATCATAGTGCCTGGGGTGAAAAGAAGGGCTGAGAGCACATGAAGTGGCCTCTATAGCTCTGTTAGCCGGTTCTAGTTACAATAACAAAATACCATAGACTAGGTGATTTAAACAATAAAACTTTATTTCTCACCATCATGGAGGCTGGGAAGCTCAAGATTAAGGTGCTGGCCAACTCAGTTTCTGATAAGAACCTTTCTCATTTTCTGACATCTAACTTCTAGCTGTACAATGTCAGAGAAAGAGAACAAGGCTTTTAGTTTCTTCTTAGAAAGCCACTAATTCCATCATGAAGATCCCACTCTCATGATCTTCTCTAACCTTAATTATCTCTTAAAGTTACCAGCTTCTACAATTACTGTACTGTTATTTGGGATTAAGATTCAAATGCAAACTTTGAGTTCACAGCATTCAGTTCATAGCAGAGGCCAACCCTTGTGTGATTGGGACCCAGAATGCTCTGTATTTAACACAACTTTTAACAAAGTTCCCTTCAAACTAGTAATCAATCATAATCGCCAGAAAGGCTTAATACCAGATTTTAGTGCAACAAACTCCAATCTTTCCCATTGCAGACCATCCAAAAGTCATAACTGACAGTCTTACCTTGACTATTCTACTCGTTTACCCCATCCTTGACAACACTGTGGCTGGCCTATGTTTCTTGTCTACCAGAGTGACTTAGATTGTTACCAAGGAGAGATCTGAGCTTTCACTCAGTTTCCATTTACTGTAATTCAGCTTTCATGTTTTCCTTGGACCAAGGAACACAAATATCGACTCTTTGTGAAGACTGCGGTTCCATACTTCCCCTTCCTGTGGTGTCCCACTAATCCTAGTGCTCCATAGAAACCAGAGTGCTTTATTTCCATCAGGGTAAATCACTCCTTATCTTGGCTACTCCAATGACATATGCAACTCAAACCCCAAATAGTGGCTGCAACATTAAAGTAAATCATAGTTAGGGTTCCACTTTATCTTCTGGTGAAAACAACTCCTTTTCACCCATCAACACCACTAATCTGACAAAATCTATGGGGGGGGGATAGATTCCACCAGGTGGCTTCTAGAAGTGGTGATAAGAGAGTAGTCCCACTTTCATTCCTTATTCTGGGACTCATACTTAGCTACAAGAGACTGCATGGTGCATCAGCCATTGATTCAATGCGTACACCACATCTGCAAGACAGCAACCTAACACAGTGAAAGTTACACCCAGGACTGCATTTTATTAGGCCTTTAATTAATCCATCATTCCACTGTCTTTCATTCTACATAAGACACTTGTATGTTTATGGGCCCATTCTTCAACCTTCAACATCAGAAAGTTAAGACAAGTTAGTATAATGAACTATCCTATAGTTTTGGGTGATGATGGTGTTAGAGGTGATATTTGTCTTAGTTGTGTTCTCATTGCTAAGACATGATATTAGTGTCCACAAGAAGGAAAGGTTTATTTTGGCTCATAGTTTGTACAGGTTCCATTCCATATTCATCTGGTTCCCAGGCAGCATGGTATGGCAGAGAAGCTGGCAGAAGGGAAACAGTTTATGGCCTATGGTAGAAAGCAAAGAGAGAAATCAGGGAAAGAGAGATGAGGATAGGCCCTTTCAGGCCACATCCCTAGTGAATCATCACCTCCAACCAGGCTTCAACTCCCAATATAATTTAATTATGATGTGGGCTAATATTTCCATGATCCAACCATCCCCCAAAGGCCCCACCTATGAGTGCATGAGGATCCATGAGGAGACATCTAGATATAAACTATAATAACAGTAGAGAAGCAGAAGACTAATGCATACCCTGAGAAGATGTCACCTTTAAAAAGGGTAAATTTCTACTCTTTCCAAGGGAACTGAGTCTCATGTAATCAACCTACTGGAAAATGGCTACAGCCATTCCTTGCAGGATGGTTAATTGGGGGTAGCTAAATAACCTTTAAAGAAAAGGAGCATTGCTGTTATCCAGCATAGCTATGTTTCTACCACTGTGGTCATTCCATTCATGGTTTCATGCTGCTGGCATTGGAGTTGCAAAGGAAGAGGCCAGTTGACATCCACAGGACAAGTCCTATGTTCTTTTTTTTTTTTTTTTTTCCCTTTTGGAGACAGGGTCTCACTTTGTAGTTCAGGCTGGCCCTCAGCTCACTATGGAGCCCAGGGAAGCATCAAACTCAGCAATCCTCCTGTCTCTGCCTCCTGAGTGCTGGGATTACAGGTGTGAGCCACTACTCCTGGCACTGTGGTATGTGGTATTGGTTGCTGGTGGGCATGAGTCACCACGACCAACATTGTATGTGGTTACCGGGATCGAACTCAGGACCTTGCGCTTGCGAGGCAGGCACCAGAACCACTGAGCTAAATCTCCAGCCCCAAGTCCTGTGTTCTTGGTCTTGTACCTCTGCTGAGGTGCACTTATTGGTGGGTATTAAGATGAACCCACTTGCATAGATCCAATTTCATGCAGCTTTTCATGATTAAATTGTTTCTCATCTTCTAATTATCTTTCTTCTGATTCTTGGCAACTAGCTAAATTATTCACTTGATTCAGGAGCCCCAAACTCAGATTGTGTTCCTTCCATTCAAAGTGAACTCCTGAATATTATCTTTGAAGATCTAGTCCCTTCATAATGTCCTTTAGAGCCTTCCCTAAGTGAGCCTGTTGTGCAACAATTATACTATAAAACGAACATGAATAAATACGCCAACTCCTCTGTGAGTCAGGTACCACTTTGTGTCTCTTGTCATTTAGTCCAAGGAAAACCCTGAGGCTGTAGCTACGAGTAGTGTGACAGGGAATGATAATTGACATGTAGCTCTTACAATGGTCGCCTGTTTATTTACAGTGTTTTCTGGAGTTTCTCAGGCCCGATCCTGAAATTGTACATGAATTAGATCTATGAAATACATGCAGTTAGAATCATGCATTTCTCTTTCTATTGAATTGTGTGGTGCAGTAGGTTTGATAATCCCAGCTCCAATCCCATATATCAATTGGCATTCCAGTATTGGGCATTCATTCTCAACCAGGATCTAGCACTGTGTCATGGATTATTTTTCTAATGTAACATAATTTATTTCTCTGGTACAGAAGGAATGACCTTGTTCTAGTACCCTATGATGTCTTGGTGGGATTCTTGAGATTTTTCCTCTGTCACATAGATATTGTACTAAGATATATAGATTATTAATCACTTTCTGACAATTGATCACTTTTTGGTAATTACCACATATGTCACCAATGTAATGATCCAACCTGATGTGTTTCAGAATATTAAAATGGCAAGACTGAGGTCCTAGAGACTATATGGTAACAGAGACTAGGATATTTAATATATGTGAGACAATACAATAAATATGTATCACTGACTTTTCCATGTAAGAGAGAGCTGTTTTTATTTTTCTTACCAAAAAGGAGTCAAGATAACACATTTGCCAAGGAAGTAGTAACATGCCAGTTGCTGGGGAGTGAGTTGGAAAGTTAGTGAGTGGAAAGTTATCACCTTCAACTTTAGCCAAGTGGATTATCTTGGCCTAATTTCTGATAATTCACCATCATACGACCTGATATATTTGGTTTTTTTCCCCACTGGCAAGACAAATTAATTAAATGGCATTAGGAGGAGATTTATAACTTGCATAACTCTTAATTGGCAACAGTTGTTTTAATCTTTGAATTTCCTTTTGGCAGGAACCTCTTTTTTATTATTATCTGCTGGAAGAAGACAGAATATGTGGTTTAAAAGAGTTCACTTGCCCTTTCCAACAATACTACTGCTATGTCCTAATTAGTGCAAAGATTCTTCCCTTTATAGAGTACATACATCAATCCACATTGTACATTCAGAAGCCTAAACACATAGCTACCAGGTTTGTCCACCCATTAGACTAACTTGAGACAGAAATAATTAATAAAGAAAAAAATCATAAAAGAGACAGAGAGAACAGAAAGAAAATAAAGTGAGAACGATCTTCGTCAAAACTAGGCAAGACAATGTTTTAAGGAGAAAGAAGTGGTCAAAGTGAAATATCACTAAGTAGCGCAAGGACACAAAGAATTAAGAAGAGAGCTGGAGATTTAGCTCAGTGGTTCTGGCACCTGCTTCTCAAGTGCAAGGTCCTGAGTTTGATCCCAGTTAACCACATACAATGCTGGGTGTGATGACTCACGTCCACCAGCAATCAGTACCACATACCACAGTGCCGGGCGTGGTGGCTCACACCTATAATCACAGCACTCGGGAGGCAGAGGCAGGAGGATTGCAGAATTTAAGGCTTACCTGGGCTACACAGTGAGCTCAGGGCCAGCCTGAACTACAAAGCGAGGTCCTGTCTCAAAACAAAACAAGAAAAAGAATTACGGAGAGCAAATAGATATAGAAGAAGGGAAAACAGTATTTCCCTAGGTTAGAACAGCCAAAGCAGAAGAGTAAGGGCTGAAAGCAGATCATAAGAGACTGACAGACATATGACAACTGAGGAAATTTAGTCAGTGTGTTTAAACTACACTGTAACTGTTACTTAACTTTGGGGAAACAGACTGAAAAAGGTATTAGGCTATAATGTACTTATGAAAACAGTGTGATGGTTGGACTGTCAACAAGATTGGACAGGCAGCCACCCAGATTAGTAGAGTGCACTCTGGGTGTGTCTGGATGGGTCAAAGATGCATGAGTTTGAGGTTTAGGTCTGCTGACTCTCCTCTGTAGCTTTACTTCTCCTCTACTTCCTGGCTGCCATGAAATAAACAACCTCTCACCATCACACTAGTCTGCCTTGACATTCTTGCTTTAGAGCCAGCCAAACATGTACCACGGATCCAGTGAACCCTCTTAAAGTGTGAATGAAGCACATGAACGTTTTCTCCTTTAAATTACAGGTGTCAATATTTTACCCAGCAACAGAAAGGACGACAAATACAAAAAACAAATGGCACTATAAGAGGGGTATTTCCTGAGATGATCAGCATGAGAACCAGCAAATCAAGGGGCAAAGACCCGCCCTAACTGGGGCTGATACCAGCCAATAGGTTTACACCCCTGAGGAGCGCAGACTGTGTGCACTAATCTCAGTATGCAACTTGACTGTATTAAGAAACACCTAAGGGATTGGTAAAAGGACACCTCTGAGTGTTCCCGGCTGGGTCATGGAGGCATGGGTTTAGATACTACATTTGGTCCTTTGCTCTTTCCTCTCTGGCACTGTTCCCCCACTCTGCTTCCTGGCTGTCATAAAATAAGCATCTTCATTTGACCACAACTTTCCACAACTGATGGTCCTGCTGTGGAGCCTGCTGATCATGAACTGCTTCCCCTGAAACCCTGAGCCAGAATAAAACCCTCCTCCTTTAAGCTGTGGAAGTTGGATATCGTGTCCCAGTGAGGGGAAAGCTGACACATGTAAGTAGTGATGATGTCTCTAGGCAGTGTGATCTTAGGAGCCTATATCCAGCTTAAAAGTCATTTTTTAGTACATCATGCTACTTCAGGAAAACTGAGTGAAGAGAAAATGGCTTGAAGGGGAGGAAGAAATAGAGCAAGGTTATGGTAGTTGTAGATACTGCTATTGCTCAGTGTACATATTAGATGACAGAGAGAAACCTAAGCTATAAAAAGGTTTAAATGTATTCTCCCTCTCCACACTCCCAAAATGCTACATCCTTCTACTTCTGATGTAAATAATTAAAAATTTTTTCTATAGTCTTCTCTCAGAGGCTCTTTTATTGGCTTATTTTATTTCATTTTTAACATTTCAATTTTATTTTCTGATTGCTAGTAGTTTTGTGCAGTGAGATCTGAAAAACTACTGATTACTGCAAAACTACTAGACTATAGTATTGAAAGAAGTATTTCCACAATTACCTTGCCTAAATTGAAGTTGTCTGTACTTGAATTACTTTAGCTTTTGAGGAGGTAACAGCCTACTTCATTTTATTGTCTCTAAATACATGACAGCACTGAAGAGTTAAAAGATCACTTACAATCAAGATATGAAGGTTCTCATATTATAATATATGAAATTCAGAAGGGCCTGAATGATTAAATAATGAGACCCAAGACCCCAAACATGATGTATGATTATTTAAAAATAACCAGGTCTTTGAGATTACTTAAGGTTATAAACAGAAGCAAGGGTCTAATTTTTTTATGAGTATGTTTGTCATTGAGAATATAGATTACCATCGCTTCTCGGCCTTTTGGCTAAGATCAAGTGAGAATATAGATTACCAGTGTGTGCATGTGTGTGTGTGTGTGTGTGTGTGTGTGTGTGTGTGTGTAGAGCATATTTTTGAAGGCAATATATTCTGTAGTAATTTATTTTCTTTATTTATTTTCATATATATGCTCCCTGTTTAGTTATCTTTGCCAAGAAATGTATTTGAATGTATGTGATGTGCCAAGTACAAATATGTCGGTGAATTTGTACAGAAACACAAAAGCTTAGAAATGCATGTGCATGTACTTGGGCCTATATATGTGTGTGCATTTGCATATAAAGATTAGGTTTGATAATAGGTCTGACATTCAAATGAATCCTACATCTGTCTTCAAATGTAATAAAATTTTTTTGAAGTGTGGGAAGACAATTCAGGTAGGCATATATGATCAACTTTGAGGAAAAACATAAGTATGGCATAACCCTGAATTTTTAAAACATTTAAGCAAGATTATTGGAAAATGTTTTGAGTTAGCACTCTTTTCATAGTGAAAAATTAAATATGAACATTTAGATCCAACATGTGATTCTTAACATGCTGTGATAATTATATATAAAAATATGTAATAATGAAAACATCAAGAAGAAATTATTAACATATACATGTATATGTATATATATATTATAAAACATCAAGAGGAAATTATTCATTAACATAAACATATAGATGTGTATGTTAATGAAGTATATTATATATATGCACACACACACACACACACAGAGAAATTCACAGATCCGCACCAACTATCTACAGTCTGTCACTTTTTCCATATACTACAAGGTCATTCTTCAGCATTGTAGTATTTCATAGAGGAAGATTCTGTAGAGGAGAAAACGAAACTATAAATCAAGGAAGTATTTTATTGGGCAATTTACTCTTCTTAACACAGTCTTTCCCTTTGAGCATTTACCATAAAATGATCTTAATCTTCTGCTTCCCATGGGAAGACTGACAAAAGAAAATGGAATTGTGAAAAGAGCGCATATGATATAAGCAGAGTATTTTTAGAATTTGTTTTCCCAGGACATGGCTAAGCTCTATGGCTAAAGCAATTAAGTCAGTTTCAGAGATATTCACCTTTTTTTGGATATCCAGAAACTTGGCTATAATCTCAGTTACTGGGTATATTTTCTTTGCCAAAGAATCACTAAAATTGTAAGATTGTTCAATATTTTTCCTCAACAGAAAAGTACTTTGGTACACTGAAATAATACACCATTTTATCCATTAACCTATCATAAAACACTTTAACTCACAAACTACATATTTTTCTAATGAGATATTCTTTAGCTACCAAAATTTAAGCAACAAATAATATCTATAACTGTAACAATTGTGTTTTACTTATACAAAGGAAGAACAGAAGTGAGTTTTCATCGACATACAGCTATGTGCCTGTTGCTGTGAAATACACCTCACAAGTGTTTCTTCCTTGTAGTAAATCTAAAAGATTAATGTCATTAGCCTAATTTTACAGCCAATACAACAAAAGAATTTAGGTTCCAGGACAAATTTTTCTGATATAAAAGCCTCTACATAGGACAGATACAGGCTGTCCTATGTAGAGGACCTCTAGATTTTCCAGTTTTTTTTCAAAACAGCGTATTTGATCAAACTCACATTTCCCAAGTTCATTTCCTCTGTAGCTAAAGGAGAATATAAAGATTTATAAATCTTAGTTCCTGCACTTGAGCCCACGGAAGGTGGGTTACTGGCTTTAGTACTCCATTCATTCATCAACCAACCTTTACTGAGCCATCCACTATTTCAGAGGCTAGGAATAAAACTGAAAGTTCTAGTCCTTATGGAGTTTACATTCTATCCGGTTTTTAGGTGGTTGGAAGTGGAGGATGAGGATAAATGTACAAATAATGCTCTGAATATGAGTTGATAAATGTAACAACACAAAAAAATACCTGTTTAAGAAATTTAAACTTTCTAAGGTAGGTTTTTTTTGTAATTAGGGATATATATATCGCTTCTCGGCCTTTTGGCTAAGATCAAGTGTAATTAGGGTTATAGATTATTATGGAAACAGATCACCACCTCCCCAATTTTTTCTTAGTTACCCTGAAGAATTGAAGAGTAAAAGGAATACACCTCAAGTCAACATGGGGCAAGCAAGAATTAACTGATTCCAACACAATGGTCCCATTTTTGAAGTGGTGATAAATATGTAAATAAAAAGAACTGTTCCAGTGGTCAGCAGGGCCTGATTTGAGGAACTGATGAGCCACATTAAATACTATCATCATTAGAGGGAAATAAATAGGCTATTTATTGCATTGGTGAAATTTATTATCCATAGAAGCACAGTATTAGTCTAATATCCAGAAATAATCTCATAATCTCCCACCCACCTTCTTTCTTTTGTTTACTGTTTTAAAATTATAATTCTTTGGCACTCTGCAGTTGAGAAATGATTGCGTGTACATTTTTACTATCTCTTGGTACTTTTGGCTTTTGATTCCTTGGGTATAGTGGACAAAACTCATAATAGAGATGTGTCCCACTTCCAGGGCTATTTATATACTAACTAGAACTAGTATATAAATCTGGTTTCTTAGTGTTATGGGTGGTGTTTAGATGTCCTTCAAAGCCTTATGCAGATGAGGTGGGACTTTCCACTTTAGAGGTGGTTGGATCCGGCGTGTGTGATGGTGTGGTGGTTGAATCTGGCATTAAGAGTGTGTGATTACTAAACAGCTACGTGTAAGTGATTAGTATGGCACTACCCTAATCTCAGTAATCTGAATAAGATAAGTGAACAGAAGGATGCTCTTAAATTCTCTTGTTACCCTTGCTGCACTGTGTGGGTGTGTTTGCCATTCCTGTCTTGAAACCATTCAATTACGAACTGAAACATCTATGAACTGTGAGCCAAGTAAATCCCTTATCTTTTAAATCTGGGCATAGAATTTTGTTATAAGGAAAATGGGGTCATTGTTGTGACATTACCTCACCAGGTGGCTTTAAAGCCTTTGGAACTCATTTGTGAGAGAGGTAGGAAAGATTCATAAATGTGGGCTACACATGCACAGCTCGAAGACTTTAGGCTGCTTTGTGTTGGAGATTCTGATCAGAGCTCAGAAAACCAGAAACCATGTAAAGACCAAGCTCAGGAAATTTCTGCTAGAAAGGAGGATTGCATTGGTTGCTAGATACCAGGTGATGTGTGTTATGGTTTGGCAGAAAGTTTGCCTGCATTTTGTTCAGATGCACAGATTTTATATGAGTCTGAGATTAGGGGCAGTAGACTATTTAACTTTGCAAAAGAAATTTCAAGGCAGTTGAATACTGAGGCAGTGGCATGGCTAGAGTTGGGAGATTTTAGCCAGATCTGTTTTCAAGAGAATAGAAAATATGGCCTGAGGACATTTTAAAAAAGCAACAGGGCTTCACCCTTTGCAGCCTAAAAATTGTAAAAGTGAAGGATTCTGTTTTGAGAAGGAAGCCCCAGATCACCATGTTTCAGAATGGTGGCAGCCTAGTCGAGTTACTCAAAATGGCTTCAGCCTTGGGAGGTTGCTCCAAAATGGGGGCAGCCTCAGGAAGCTGGTCCAAAATGCTGGCAGCCTAGGGAAGTTGTTCCTCAGCATTTGGCTAATAGGCACTGGACCTCTTCAGCTATGAAAGAAGGATGATGGGCTACTAGTGATCCAGCTAGCAGGGGACCTTGGTATCATTCAGACGGTGCTGGTTTAAGGTGTATGCAGAATCCAAGAGTTGTGGGGTCAGGAAGGCTTCCACCTAGACTTTAGAAGAAGGCCTTGGAGGCCATGCAGTGTACTCCTGAGAGGCCAGTGTGTGAACTTGGGCAAGTGAGGTCAAAGGTACAGTGGAGACCTCAGATGTTTGCAGAAGCAGAAGTGTGAATCAGCTGAGGAAAACTGCAAGGAGGGAGCAGAGCTGCCCCAAGGAGAAACCATGGGAGCTGCAACCACCAGAAGTGCTGCAGGGGGGACCCACCCGAGCCCTTTGGAGTTACACAACTTACCAGATTTCCCAGGATGCTGGAAATGGAACTATGGAATCTAACGTTCGCCCTATTGGATTTTGGACTTGCTTTGGTTCCATGCCTTTGCATCCCCCTATTTGTAATTTTTGGAATGGATATATCTGTCTCGCACCATTGAATGTTGGAA
Organism: Thryonomys swinderianus; assembly: GCA_004025085.1. Classification (NCBI taxonomy): domain Eukaryota; kingdom Metazoa; phylum Chordata; class Mammalia; order Rodentia; family Thryonomyidae; genus Thryonomys; species Thryonomys swinderianus. Next base: position 57,015 of record PVIC010002228.1, on the reverse strand, counting down.
GTGTTTGACTTTCTTTTCTTTTGTACAAAGGCTCACAGCTAAATTTTGTCTTAAATCTCAGAGGAGCCTTGGGATGTGGACTCTGCAGCAGTGCTGAAACTATTAGGATTTTGGCAAGTCTTAGAGCTGGACTCAATGGGTTTTTGCAGAAAGGGATATTCATGAGTCTTTGAGGGGCCAGAGGAAGAATATTAAGTTCTGTGTTTAAATGTCACTCCAAAACTTTATGCAGATGAAGTGGGTCTTTCCTTCTTCAGAGATAGTTACATACAGAACGTGTGACACTGGAGTTAAGGGTAAGTGATTATTAATCCACTACACATTAATGATTAGTTTGGCACTGCCCTAATCCAGGTCACCTGCATAACATAAGAGGGGCAGAAAGATGTTCTTTAAACATTCTCTGTTACATTTGCTGCCTTGTTCACACCTATCTGCCCTCCTTGCCTGCGAGCCATCAAATCAGGGACTGAAACATCTGGGGAGTGTAATCCAGATAAACCCCTTCCCTTTTTAAAAAAATTGAATTCTTTATTGGTACATTTTATATACAGCTCCCTTCCCTTTTAACTTAGGGTGTCAGGTGTTTTGTCTTAGCCACAAGAGAAGTCACTAACACACTTAGGTACTTTGTATTTACTAGAAGAACAAAAACCTATATCACAGAATGCTGTGAGAGTTAAATGAAACTTAAATTGCCTTCCTTCTTGAGAAGACATTAGTAAATTTAGTTAATCCCTGGTTTTTTTGGTTTGTTTGTTTTGAGACAGGGTCTCACTTTGTAGTTCAGGATGGCTCCGAGCTCACTATGTAGCCCAGGCAAGCCTGGAACTCAGCAATCCTCCTGTCTCTGCCTCCCGAGTGCTGGGATTACAGGCGTGAGCCACCACACCCAGCACTGCGGTATGTGGTATTGATTGCTGGTGGGTGTGAGTCACCATGCCCAGCATTGTATGTGGTTACCGGGGACCGAACACAGGACCTTGCGCTTGCAAGGCAGGTGCCGGAACCACTGAGCTAACCCTCCGGCCCAGTTAATCCCTGTTTTAATACCACATATATGTAGTACTTTGCAAAAACTTTCTTTTTAAATCTTGTGTCTAATTCTATAATTAGGTCTTTGATAAATATTTGTGGATGGAACAACCACATTTGATACTGAAAATATTTTCAATAGAACAAAAATGTAACTTGACAATTTAGTAGTTATCATGTTGTAGGCATATTGGATCATTGTTCCACAATTGTGTTCACTCAGGATGAAATGTTAGTCTTTTTAGTGTTTTTGTTTGTATGTTCTTCTTCAGAGTTTGTCTCAACCCTAAGGTGACTTCTCTGTTAGAGCTGTCCCCTGTGGAATGGATTGGATGGTTTAGGATAAAACATAAATTTCTATGAATATTAGTAAAGATTAGGTGAGCACCTATTAACAGTGATATGGAAGTTGGAGGTTGACTGAAACGGATTTCCAAATTAGCTGGAGGTTAACTGAAATGCCTTCCAAGATCTCGCTCAGCAATCTTATAATTCTAAACAACATATCACAGTCCGGGTAGAAGCAGGTAAGAAAGTTGGAATCTTGATTTCCTATTGCATATTTTATAGAGACACTTGGAACACAGCTTTTTATTAAATTCTAAGTAATAATGACATCTAGCAATAATGTTACTTTACCATGCATGGTTCTGGGTATGTTTTTACATATATTAACTCATTAAATGCTCGCAGTAACTCTGTGAGGTAGATGCCAATGGTATCACATATGGGAGGTGAAATGTGTAGACAGAGATCAAATAAGTGAGAGGGATATGACCCACGTCAAGACATTCCAGCCTTACAGCTTCCTGATGTAGTATCAAAAGACTCGCATAATACAGTTTCACTTTTTGTAGATCTAGTTTTTGCCTCTCTAAAATAACCTCTTGAAGGGAGAATCATTACCAGTTCTTGGCCATCACCATCCCTCTAAAACCAGAACCATACTAGGTAACCAATGAATTAGTTGTTAACGTATAAAGATTAGCCAGTTATTTTTCAAGTCTTTCAACACTTATTTATAGAAAAGTGAGTTGTGTCGCCCTAAGATGAAGATTGTGTACTTAAGGTAAAACATGGTTCAGAGATGCTTGCCGATTTCTACCCTTCTATCAAAAGACCTTCAAGATGATATAGCATGAACACATGTACATGGCAAGATGATTTAAATTAGAAATAATAAAGAACAAAAGACAAAAGCAATGGTAGAAGCATGTCATGGATATAGGTTAATACAAATACACGTGCTTCCCTGTATGTCCCTTCAAGTAAGTCACACATTTGTCCTGAACTTAGCAGCCATGGGGAAAAAGGAGACTTGATCAATTTCTAGTTTTACTTGTCTATGAAATACAAAACACACGTCTTGGGAAAATAAAATATAATTCCTAGCCAGAAAGAAACTTCTTCCAAGAATCTCCAAAGCGAGCCTAATAAAAAGAAAAAAAATCTAGTATTTAATGAAACATTCTGTGTCTAAGATCTTTATACTATTTCTCTCCTGAGGACAAAGGCATATACCAAGTGTCATTAGTAAGGCAGTGCAATGCGGAGAGCCGTTCCCCACCATCATAAGTCAGTCTTTAATTCTAGCACACCAGTTGGAGCTAGTTGCTAAACCCCAAATCATCCTGTTTAACTTTTAGTTAAAGGTAGCAGTAAGTTGAAACAACACTCTATAAAACTTCCTGCTCTGTTTTTCATCAAAGTAACCTAAGCGCACATGCCATGCCACTGCTTGGTACAAGCTCTCCCCTCTGTATAGCTCTCCCACTGCTATATTTACCTAGGTAATTTCCACTCTCTGACAAGGACATTACTCCCCACAGGTGGACCAGGCATTTCTCATCATCTGACGTCCTCATCACACTCTTCAACACTTCTATTGTGGGAAGCAGCAATATTTTAATTAACTCAGTCAAATTCTTATTCATTTGTTCCACAGGATGCTTGTAGATGACCAGATACTTAGCAATGGATACTGGTCTGTTTGTAAGGCACAGTCATGAACAAAATACACAAAAATGCCTACTTGCATGTAGCTTTCATTCTAGTGTGTGACACTGGCTTCACTAAAATATATGTTACCTGTACTTATTGATATTCTTCTGACTTGTTCATTGCTGTATCCTCTGCAACCCAATAATTTTAGTGGCTTAAGGCAATGCATGTTTATCATCTGATCACTCCATGTGCCCATCAGGTCGACTGGTAATTTTTTCCTATCACAGTTGTTCAGATCCACAGGCTAGTGGAACAACCATCATCTCAAAAACAAGCAGTGACTGTGACAGAGAGAATGGTCCAGAGATCCAAATGGAACTTAAACAGTTCCCCAGAGTTTTAATTGGGAGTGAAACACTCTACTGGAGAACTGTATATGACATTTCCACTTACAAATCACTGGCCAAAATGAATTGCCTGCCAGTATCGAACTATAAGCAGCTAAAGGGAAGAACGAGAATTCTTTGGCATCTGTGCTACTGACTATGACAGAGAACTGAATCAATATTTAAGGAAAAGATGGCTTAGTCATCAAAGCAGAACTTGGGCCTGGTGCCTTAGACCACTCAGCCACACAGACATTTGGCTGAGTCACGGAAGAATAGCAGTGATGTAGGTAAAAGCTGTGACTCCTTTCTGTGAAATAGATGTGTTCATATGATGTGCGCAGTATGTTTAGATTAGGCTAATGACTAAATGGGCATGCACTATTACAGCTTACAGAATCTACTCATAGCTTGATTACACTCAATCAGAAATGCTAAATTTGCTACATGCAATATAAGGAGTAGATTTCTACAGAGAAATGACTGAAAATTCATATATTTAAAATAAATTCCTAAAATAAACTTAAAATATTTCATTGACCAAATTTCATTAGACTGATTTGCATGGTTATTCAAAGACTCATTCTCCAAGGTTGGTTGCAAAATATTATTTACTGCACATTCTGTTTTTCCTGCTGCCTATAATTTCATGTTTTGCTTGAACATTCAGTTTTCTACATTTAATTAAAAATTAATTAAAATCCATTAGAGTATAAATTGGATCTAATCACTTCACTGAATTGTAACTATAAGTCATGCCTCTTAAACACAGAAATAGCCTAGCATTTTACTTCAATACAAAGAGAATTGTTCGGATATTTTGGTACCCAGATGGGAACATGAGATTTGTTTAAGTGAATTATTCTTTCATTTGGACTAGAAAAAACTTTTGGACTTCACTTAGCCAGAGTAGTAAGAAAGCCCAAAAGGAATTGTTTCTCAAGGAAGAATATTTCATTGTAAATTTTTTGCTTTTGCTTGGTGAAATTTTCAACTACAAAATGCTAGTAATAATCAGGCCTTGTGAAAGAAATGTGCATCACTGTGCCTTAGATCTGTGTTCCCATCTAAATTCCACATACAGAGTCTGAAAGGTCTAAGAGTTCTCTATGTAAATTGTTAAATGTTATGTTCCTATTTGATAACAATCCAAATACAAACACACATGCCCACATACCCAGACATACACACTCTGCATAATATTGGTATTTGTATTGCTTTGTCTTTAATCGGTGTTATCTCACTGACACCAGGTGGTAGTTATACTATTAAGTATATGGGGTACAGTATGAAAACAATGGATTCAAGCTATCTAACACATACATAATGAGAGCTGGATAGTTTCAAAATAACATGAGATTAGTGTTAATACAAGTATATAATTACACACAATGTTCACTATCACAGAGAGTACTACATGTGCTCATCAGATACAGTGAAGTGTCAGCGAAAATCATCTGCTATGTGGAATCAGCCCCTGGAATCTACTGCACTGTCTAACCTAGAGAGCCCTCCAGATGCTGGGTCTTGTGAAGGAAATTTTATTTTTCCCCTTTAGGTAGTTTACCATGTGCATAGAGTGCTAAAGCAGAACAACTAATGAACAAAAGCTATATGAATGTTTGTTATAATCTTTATGTTATATACAGCTTACATATTTTAATTCACAAGCAACATGCAATCATGCGATGATAGCTGGGTTTCTAATTTTTTTCTTTCAATAGCCCAAAATGTTTATTTCTCTTCACCTTTATTATAATGAAAGTTAGACAGCATAAGATTTTGAAGATGAGCAAAGAAAGAAAAACTAGAAATGAGAAACACAAAATGACAATTCTTTCACATTTTCCTATGATCTCTGCCTGAGAAGCTTGAAATAGTCCATTTATCAGGTTCACACATTGCCTTCCCAGTAATTTCAAAGTTGACTGTCTCTACAAGATAAGGAAACTAAGTGATGAGAAAGAAGGCACTGATGGGATGAGATGGGGATTTGGCTTTAAGGACTGTTTTGATCTTCCTAAAATCCAAGACTATAGCTCACGATTATTGTCTTAAATATTCTCTTTCATCATCATTCAGTTTTGGTGTCCAGGACTGAGAGCCTTGGTTCCAAGAAAGAACACATATTTTCTGTTATCATACACATATTCCCTTATGCAGGTGCTTATATCCAAAGTGTGCAGGTTGCTTTTTACTGGTCTATTTTACTGGTCTTTGCTAAAATCTTCATTTTTTAAAAAATTTTTTCCCCTATTTTGCTACCTTAGTAAAACAAATGTAAGTGAATATCTTTAACATTCACATATCTCTCCCCAGTAAGATTGAGGACATGCTGTTTCAATGGAATTATTCACGTTGGAGAGTGGTGTGGTCTTGTGACATTGCATTCTTCTTTACTCCTCTCATCTTGAGAAAACTTTTGTCTTTGTCAGAAATCAAAGTTTCTATGTAAAAATTTTACAAAAATTATCTCTGTTATAATCTTTATGTTATATACAGCTTACATATTTTAATACGTAGGGATGGACATGTGTAATATTTTTCATGTTAAAATTTATGTAGGATAACTATTAATTTCTCTCCACCCCTATTTCTTTACTTGTCAAATGGTAATCCTAATAGCTCCCTCTTTAGGTTAAGAGTGTTAGGGACTTACAAAGCCTCAGCTTGGTACATATGGATTCAGTAAATGATGTTTACTGATCCCATTAACATAGTAAGTATACTTTACTTCAAGAAGGAATTCAAGTGCTAATGTTCTATAAAACTCTGTTATTTTATTTAAAGTTCTCTCCAAAGCTTCATGTGCTCATAGGTAGGACTTTTCAGAGGTGACTAGACTGTGAGTGTATGATCCTGGGATTAAGGATGTGTGATATTGGATTAGTCAATTAATCAGTTTAGCACAGTTCTGGGTGGAGATAATGCGACGACCCACCTCAGTATGGTGTGGTCTGGATGGAATATAAAGGGAGTCGAGAAGCTGCTGCTGCTACTTGCTGCCTCCTCCCTACCTTGCCATGGACTGTTTCTCTGTGATGCCCCTTTGCCATACTGTTCTGCCTTGGAAGCAGATGATTGTGGATTTAAAGCTCTATGAACTGTGATCTAAAATAAACCTTACCTCCTTTAACTGTGGGCGTCAAGATATTTTGTCTCAGCAGAGAGAAAGTAACCAATATAAACTCCTTCCTCAGAACCTAAACCTTATTTCCCCTCTACACCTTTGTCACATTTACTACCTTGCATTTACAAAATATATAATGGATGATAAGTAACTCCACTTTAAATCTCTAGTACTCAGAAGAATATGCAATGACTAGTAAGCTTCCAAAACATTGAGGATAAATCAATTATATTTCCAATTCCTTATTTTCTTGAATAAATGAGATTTCTCTATTAAGCTCATAATTCATTTTATTTCAACAATTTTTGATGTTCAAATTCCTAACATTTTATATGTAAGAATAAAATATTCTGGGCCGGAGGGTTAGCTCAGTGGTTCCGGCGCCTGCCTTGCAAGCGCAAGGTCCTGAGTTTGATCCCTGGTAACCACATAGAATGCTGGGTGTGGAGACACGCCCACCAACAATCAACACCGCATACCACAGTGCCGGACGTGGTGGCTCACGCCTGTCATCCCAGCACTCGGGAGGCAGAGACAGGAGGATTGCTGAGTTTGCGGCGGCTTGCCTGGGCACCATAGTGAGCTCAGGGCCAGCCTGAACTACAAAAAAAGTGAGACCCTGTCTCAAAAGCAAAAAAAAAGAATAAAATATTCTAATAGGAATGCCAGACGTGGTGGCTCACGCCTGTAATCCCAGAACTCGGGAGGCAGAGACAGGAGGATTGCTGAGTTCGCAGCGGCTTGCCTGGGCACCATAGTGAGTTCAGGGCCAGCCTGAACTACAAAGCGAGACCCTGTCTCAAAAATTAAAAAAAAAATATTCTAATAGGGTGTGATAATGCGTATTTGTTACCCCAGCTCTGAAGAGGCTGAAGCAAGAGGATCACCTCAAGTTCAGGCCAATCTGGGCTATATAATGAGTTCAAGGCCATCCCGGACTACAGAGTAAAACCATGTCTGAAAAATAAATAAAATAACTTCTAATAATAATAGCTATTTCAGATGATCTGAGGTGAAATTCTCATTAGAATCTGTTGAAGAAAAAATAATAATCTGAAGGGACTAAACTAATAAATGCCACAATTTTGCCAAAAGAATCTAGCTGATTTAAAGTCCTAGCCTTGTATTTCACTGTGCCAATTTTCTTTCCCTGTAAGTACAACAAAGGGCTCACAGCTTTGCTGATATCCACAGACCCATGCTGATCATCTCTCCTGAGAAATGTGGGGTCATAGAGAAGTTTTCCATTACACTTAGAGCTAGAAAACAACACGAACCAAAAAGGAACTTACTTCATCCAATCATCAATATTTACAAGCCATCTACTAGATTAGAAAAGCACTTTAAAGCCTTGATATCTTACAGGAAATGCCCTCCCATCAGTGTATAAGCTATTCCTTTCCACCATCTAATCCGAGGGAAATATAGTTAGAGGAACGTGTAGTAGTGATACCTGGTTAATACTAAAGAGTTACTGGTGAAGGCCCAATGAGAATAGAGAGAAAAACAGAAAGAAGGAGAAAGATGATTAGAGATGCAAGAAAAAGAAATGTAAATTGGAATGAAAATAACACAAGCCATATCAAATTGAATAAACATCATTAGTGAGACATAGGTCATAATTAATTTTATGCATCAACTTAAATGGACCATGAGATCCCCAGCTATCTGATTAAACTATTATTTCCGAGCAACCCCTCTATGAAGATTTTTCCAGAGGTAATTTGCATTTGAACTGTTGGGCAAAGTAAGCAGTTGCCCTTGCTCAGTATAGAGGGCATCATCTAGTGCAGGGAAAGCCTGAATAGAAGGAAAAGGCAGAAGTTGGGGGTTATCAGCCCTGTGCTTGATACTTAGGCTGCACCATCCATCTTCTGTCACCCCTGTGCCTCCGTTTCCAAACCTTCTGACTATAACCCTGGCTTTCCTGGCGCCTCATCTGGCAGGAAATAGACTGTAACTGTAGCAGTTGTTAGTCTCCATAATACTGTGAATCAATACCGGAGAGAGACAGAGAGACTAGATACACATGAACCATAGATAGATTGATAGACAGCCAAGTAGATAGACTAGAGATACAGACACAGATATAGGTATGTACTACCCATGCACACAAATCCTACCAGAATGTGTCATGATAGAGAATACTTTGGTCAGGGGATAGGAATTTCAAATAATTCAGGAAGAGGAAACTTATAGGTTCCTTGCTAAAGGAATGATTTCTTATTGACCCCCTACAACTAATATATCTCCTCATATTTGACAATAAAGTTGAAATGAGACTAGGTGAAATCTTGGCATACAGAAATTATGTGTCCCTGACAGCTGATTTTCTCAGCTGAGATCAGGATGTGATGCAGTTAACTTTCTAAAGAAACAGCATGAATGATCCCACAATATCTTTGGTAAAAATGAAATGTTAACTCACTAAATCTAAAGACTATGTAAATAAACCGCTATGACAAATATGAGGTTGATTATTATTAAGAATGATATTTGAATTTATCTTAAATATAATGAATGCATTTTAAGTCATTCACTATTTGAAACAATCTATTTGATTTTAAAATTAAGAAGATGGTACTATAAGATGTATCTCTATTTTCAAAATAATTAAATGAATTACTCAGATTTTTACCCTACTATTCTCTAAATTGCTGTACTCAGGTATGTTTCACATTAGTTATTTATCAAAGTATTGATGTTTATAAAGTAAGTTTGTTCCTGAGATACTTGCCTTGTTTTTAACTTCTTTAAGTAATCTACATTCTTTGTTCCTCATGGGCATATGCCTTATCCTTAGAAAGAGAACAGAAGAAAATAAAACCATATATGGAAAAGCTGAACATAAAGAAATGGGAATACCACATAGGATCTCAATGTAATCACCACTAATTTTGTATGGCTACAGAAAGTTCTACTCGCTACTATTTTAAAGCATATTTAATGATGTTTAGCATGTTTAGTCTTCATCAAAGAGCTTAGCAGACAGATTTGGCATTTAGACCATCTACAGGAAAAATTTGCACTAAATATTACTCTGATGTTTACATCAGACAACAGAGATACAATGTACTCACAAGGAGGTGTCATGCTATTGCTCTTTTCAAAGGAATATAATCTTCACATTGTCTGTGATTTACCACAGGGATTCAGGAGGTATTTTATTTTATCCTAGCCCTACCACAGTTTGTAGGAGAATAAATTATGTTAGTCAAGCAGCGTGCTTCAAGCAGTCTAAAAACAATCTAAATAACTGTCACTAAATAGGAAAGAAAGAGAGCATCATGTGTCACAATGAGAGGCATGTTGGATAACCTAAGGGCTCCTTTACTATGTCATTTTTTTTACATCCGGGTCCCTCCCATCTCCTTCAGAACAATGAGTCAGCAAAATTCTAAAGTGTCTTTTAAGGTCACTGACACAGGATCAAAACCATGAATCTTTAATCTAGAGACTCCAAATTTTCATGGAAAAAGAGCATTTTTAGAAAGCCTTATAGTACTTCAAAGTGTATGAGATCTTTACTATTTGCTGCCATAAAAGATGCTGTGCATTTTGAAAACCAGTCTTTAGATATTAGAAGTTAAGTTTTTAAGTCCTTAAATCAATATGCAGTGTCGACTACAGTGTTTTACATGTATTTCAATACAAGGAAAACTGTGTGACTAGTCATTCTATGTCTGGCTCTTAAGATCCGATAAAATAAAAGGCTTCTGGGAGAAAGTGTATCATGGTATCCTCGAAGAAGTCGTCTAAAATATAACTTTCTCTCAGATATCTTAAGTTTAACTGTTGTTGCCCCTGAAATGAAGACCCTTAATTAATGGCCCTTTGGTCATACTATTTATAACTTGATGAGCCATTAAAAGAAAGCAACTATAGGGCTGGAGATTTAGCTCAGTGGTTCCAAAACCTGCCTGGCAAGGGCAAGGTCCCTGGTGAAATCCCCAGAAACCACATACAATACCGGGAGTGGTGACTCACGCCTACCAGCAATAAGTATCACATACTACAGCACTTGGTATGGTGGCTCACGCCTGTAATCCCAGCTCTAGGGAGGCAGAGGCAGGAGGATTGCTGAGTTTGAGGCTTGCCTGGGCTCCATAGTGAACTCAGGGCCAGCCTGAACTACGAAGCTAGACCCTGTCTCAAAAAAAAAAAGCAATTATAATAAATAAACCAGGCAACTGTTTTAGATAATATTTCATTTTGTGCCTTACAAGTGGACATTTGGTATTCTTTAAATAATTCAGATTCCCTTGAAAGACTCACTTTCAGTCTTAGCCATTTAGTGAAAACAGTACAACATTATGTAACACACCTTTGGTACTCACAGAAAAAATGGTCCTGATAGAGGTCTTCACAATTAATATTTGGGTGAGATTTTTAAAACAATAGTCATTTTTATTTTTAAAACAAAGATGTTAAAAACAAAATTTGATATGTTGTTTTACTTCACAGGTGGAGAAGATGCATATAAGTGTTTTGTTTTGTTTTGATTGCAGTACTGGGGATCAAATTCAGGACTTCGAATTCGCCAGGCAGGTAGGGTGCCACTGAGCAGTGCCCAAGAAGTATATAGGTTAGACCATATATTTATTACACTATGATTTATAAATTCACACATGTCCATATTGTGTTATTTTGATGTATCCTTATAGGAAACATAATGCAAAGGAAAAAAAGGCCAGGGAGAATAAAAATCAGAATGTTAATGTGCAATCACTGGGTTGTAGAATTTAACTTGTATTAGTACATGTTTGCGGTACATAATGATAACTTTCACTGTAGGGAAGTGAAACATGTACAAAACACACTTCAATTCCCTTCTTTACCCTTTGCTACACTCTCCTTTTTTCTCCAGCATTAGATTCATTTATTTATCTTATAAAACTTTCTAAGTTCATTGTCACATATACAGACTGAAAAATCAGACTAATAGGACAAAGAACATTTAAACATGTAAGATAATTGGCACTTTTGGATATACTGTGTGCACTGAATTACAATCCCTTTTTGTGGTTTTTATAAGAATACAGTGATAGGGCTGGAGATTTAGCTCAGTGGTTCCAGCATCTGCCTAGCAAGCGCAAGGTCCTGAGTTCGATCCTGGTAACCACATACAATGCTGGGCGTGGTGACTCAAACCCACCAGCCATCAATACTACATACCACAGTGCCGGACGTGGTGGCTCACACCTGTAATCCCAGCACTTGGGAGGCAGAGGCAGGAGGATTGCTGAGTTCGAGGCTTGCCTGGGCTACATAATGACCTGAGGGCCAGCCTGAACTGCAAAGTGAGACCCTGTCTCAAAAAAAAAAAAAAAAAAAGAATACACTGATAGGCTTTCAAATCATGCTCTGCCAAAATTTTTAAAACATTTTTGAAAGATTAAAATGTTCTTTTAAGTAGAAAAAATATTTCATTTGAACACAGGTTTCCATAGCTAACAAAACCCACTTTTAGAACTTCTGACTTCAGAACAAAGTAACATTAAACATAAAATTTGTGTCAACATGCTAAATAAGTATTTCCATTTATAAAATAAGTATAAATCATAAACTGCAAAAAATATTGAAGGGAAACTATTAGTCTTCAGCCTATCTATATCTGTACAGTTATTTTAGCTCAATATTTACTAGACTTGTGTAATCATAAGAGTCTTTTGGGGCCTGCGTTAGAATAGTGGTTCCCAGAAGTAATTCAGCATGTCATGGCATATGTTCAGGAAAGAGTGATCTCCTGTTTGTATTAGAGGAGTTTTCCAAAACTTTAACTTACATATGAACTATGCCTTACACATGAATAATTGTCAATATGTGAGGCCATGTTAAAATGCAGATTTAGATGTATTTACCAAAACCTTCTGGATGATGCAAATATTTCAAGCCAGACCTTGAGTTGCAGAGCATTTGAGAAATATTTGACTCCTCTTGTTGAAGGTCCTCAATAAATGTTTATTACTCAGTAAGAATCTACCTGTGTGGGTTGGCATAAAGCATCTCACTTTCTTTCCTCCTTTAGTCTCTTCCCCACTGGATCTTTTGCATAAAAACTATTTTATGTTCCCCTAATAAATTGATCACTTATATTTGTTCTGTGGAGTGTGACCTTTCTGCTAAGTATCATTCTAAAAGTTATCGTGCTCTGACTCATCTTTTGAGAGTATTTATTTCAAATTTTAATTGATTTAGCTGCTTTGAACACAATTACAAGCTACCTTTGAGAATAACTCCTCTCTACTGTATTAACCATGGCTATAAACTCAATTAGCTGAATATTTATAAGAGAACCAAGGAGATACTGACATTTTATTTTTTAAAAAGCACAAAGAAGGAAAAAATGGATGTGATTACTTTAATTACCTACTGTAGTGGCTTTAAAAAGCATCATTCCCAAATCTGTAATTAATTTTGAATTCTAAATTGGCCTAAATCTACCCAATTATTTTTTAAAATCTCTTTGGTTACCATGGAGAGTATCTGGCCAATATTGTCTATTAATGTGCTCAAAAATAAACTCAAAAAATAGCTCCACCTATATGATTGGAAATACGGAAAGCATTTTGTGCATGTGGAGTCCAAGCGAGGAACACAGTGAAGGGCCGGCATAGCTACGAAGGAGACACAAAGCAAGGCAGTAAACAGCATTCCAGGTACATGTCACAAGAAAACACTCAAAAGTTCTGAAAAAAAATCCATAAATAACTGAATTATTTCCTTTCCCAGTTCACCCAGCTGGCCAAAAATAAAATGCCACAATGAGTCTTTTTGCTGTACCCTTTTAATCATCATCTCACCCAAGAAAGTAAAAATAAATTTTATTCTTTCAAATTCCCCCTAGCTCCCCTTTCCTCCCTGATTCTACTTTCTCACATATAAATTGGGGACTTTATTATGCAAATGAATTTGTTATAAAGTATGCTGATAATATAAGCAAAATAATGTGTTGATTTAACTATATATCTTTTGATTATTCCTCAAAAAAAGAAATAAGTAATTTGAAGTATTTAGCATAATTATGAGAGCCACACTCAAATATTTTTTTTAAAAACCTATTATGGGGGCTGGGGATTTAGCTCAAATGGTACCGTGCCAACCTTGGACACACAAGGGCCTGAGTTTGATCCCCAGTACTGCAAAACAAACAAACAATAAAACCCTATTATGAGGCGAACAAACATTCTTTTTGCTACAGAAAGCCAAAATTATATCAGCAGATAAAAATCACAAGGACAAATATCTTTACCTAACATGATACTGGACTTTCTTATGATTAGAATTCTAACAATTTCCCATGAAGTTCAGAAATTGTGCATCATTTCTTGGCCTTTTGGCTAAGATCAAATGCAGAAATTGTGTAATTCAGACATGACACTAATTGTACTTATTATATATTTTAATCTCTAATTTATACAGCGGTAATGAACCTATGGCATGCATGCTGTTTTTCATTCAAGACAAACTATGTTAATTTGTGAGCTGTTTTATTTCAACAGAAAACCTCAGTGTTCAGACTGCATTGCAGCGTTGGCACTTTGCAATAAATAAATGTGTTTTTGGGTTGCAGTCTGGGCCCTCAGCTCTAAAAGGTTCACCATCTCTGGTCTGTATGGATCATTTGAAGCCAGAGACTATTTCTTACTCACTGAAATGAAAGTTATAGACTGAAAACTTTGGAATTCTTCCCAATACCAACCCCTCGTCATGTTGAATGAATGATGAGTTTCAAGCTTGCTTAATGTCCCCCACGTGCTATGATTAATGGTTAAGCTACATCTCTGCTGCTTTCTGTTAATCCGACTTCCCAGTGTATTTAATGACTGTCTTTTATTAGGAAATAAGTACTTCTTTATATCCTGGCAGTGCCTTTGCCACTCCCCCTTTCTTTGGCATGATCCATTCTCCATGTCATTCGGCAGAACTATGCAGACCTTTCTCTGCACTTTAAAGAAAATTTGAGTTCCCTGGCCCTTCCTCCATTACTTTTATGAATTTGCCTTTGTACCACTGGTTGAACAGAGAAGAAAAGGAATAGAAAATCAATATGCAGTATGAGGAAAGTTGGACGAGTGGCCGGAATCTAAATTTTACAGTAAGGTTCTAGGTATACTCATGCAGTTTGGAATTACTTGAAAGATTCTCTTACTCTTATTTGCTCAGACCCTATTTATGACTTGGAAATCCCACACAATTTTAGACTCCTGTGCTTTCTGCAGCCATCTGGCCATTGTTCTTGGTATGGTCAGCTCCTTTATTCCTATGCAGAACAACTGTATGCAAAGTACCTCACTAGGGAATCATAACCAGTAACACCCCGTACAAATACAAGGTATCAAGACAGAAAGAAGAGTGAGTTCTACACATATTTCTTAGGCACTTTTAATAATTCTGAGCACAAGAATCTTGAATGTGACAGTTGGATGAAAAGATCATTAATTCCTATCCTTATGAAAATGCCAAAAATATATATGGAGAATAACAAGAGAAAATTGAGCCTAATGATGTTAGTCTGTGAATGCCATGAACCCAAAGTCTTCCTTCTCAGTGTGACACCCTGGCCAGGAGCCTTGTAGTTAGCAATACAGAAACGAGGGCTCGCTGGAGGGTGATGAAAATCACAGTCTGCATTTTTAACAAGACTCCCCCAGGAGATCCGCATAATGTTCAGGGAGCTACTCTAATGGAGTACACAGTAAGTACTGATCACATTCCAGTTTCTCCTCACACAAGGTAGAGCTTAACTACTGTGGTGAAAGCAGTGATTTCATTTGGGGTCTGTCCTAAATTCTCCCTTCTGTCTGTGCTGTCCCTGAAGTCTACCCTGAACTGGTATTCTTCAGAACCTACGATGCAAAGATTTAGTCTTTCTTTGTTAATGCATTTAATGAAAGCTTCTGGGAACTGAATCTACTCTCAACAAGGAGGGGCATATGGCAAAGCCATACAGTCCAAGGTGATGTCAGCAGACAGGCTTCCCGCGTGCATATTGTTTGTTACATATGGCAAAGACCTTGGTAGACTGTGCAGACTGAGAGGAGATGCCAAAATGTTATGCTTCAGTGGGCACACTCTTAATTTCAACTGTTATTTTTCAATGCATTGCTGTCTCCACTATACAAAAAACCTTGGAGTTGCATCAGCAAAGAGACTGAATGCAGAGGGTCTCTGCTTGTTACGATGTGAACACGCTTAGTCCTCACTGTGGATAGCAGATCTTTATATTAGAACACAAATAAATTACTACTATGCAGTAGTAATTTTGTAAGCTAAATTCTCAGGAGACAGTAGAGAGACGGCCTTCAGTGGCTGTTGAATGAAGGATCTGCCTAGCTCAGTGTTTACATGGGTCTTGTTTTCTTCTTTCTTCTCCCGAACCTTAGATTCCTGAAGTATGGTGATTTCACTTAAGAGTTTTAGGGTAGAAGCAATTACACAGAAACTAGAAATAATGAAGATGGCTTTCTAAAGGAAAAGTGACTGCTCTAGAATTTTAAGGAGCCAAGTAGAAATTCTACGCAGCAAAGACAATATGCACAAAACCCGGTAGATAGGAGTATGTGTTTTAAGGAGTTAGGGTGCCCTTGTAAGTCTCCAAAGGAATAGGCAGAGGAACCCCAGAAGGAGATGTGAGAAAATTATGGATGGATCTGATTTTCACTTTAACATCTTTGTTCTAAACCTAACATGCTTCCAATTTTGCCTCTTCCACTAAAAAACATTCATAATGATAGTAATATTAACATTCTATTTTTCTGTTTCCTATAGACACCCACACAGTTAAGTATTTTAAAAAGTAGAAAAATTGTGGCCAGAGATTTAGCTCAGTGGTTCCGCCACCTGCCTAGCAAGTGCAAGGTCCCTGGTTCGATCCTGGTGTCCACAAACAATGATATGATATTGGGCGTGGTGACTCACGCCCACCAGCAATCAGTACCACACCCCCACAGTCCTGGGTGTGGTGGCTCACACTTGTAAACTCAGCACTCAGGAGGCAGAGGCAGGAGGATTGCTGAGTTTGAGGCTTGCCTGGGCTACAGAGTGAGCTCAGAGCCAGCCTGAACTACAAAGCGAGACCCTGTCTCAAAAAAAAAAAAAAAAAAGTAAAAAAATTGTGGTAATTGTAAAAATTGCAAAAGTAAGATCTTGCATGTCAGGTAACACATTTTCTACAATGTAAAATTTAGAGCATTACTAATAAATATTAAATAAGTATTTCAAGTTGAGCACACAAAAGATCAAAACAGATTCAATTTGGAAAGAACAAAGGTGTTTGAAGAATAAATGAACAAGCACAGATCAGCTACTGTTTTTAGCACTTACATGCTTAGTGGAAAAAAAAGATTCTTTTTCATTCACACCAACGAGCTCATTGATCCTTATTAATGAGAAGGAAAGGGCTTAAATGATGTGATCCAATTTTTCAGACT
Organism: Thryonomys swinderianus; assembly: GCA_004025085.1. Classification (NCBI taxonomy): domain Eukaryota; kingdom Metazoa; phylum Chordata; class Mammalia; order Rodentia; family Thryonomyidae; genus Thryonomys; species Thryonomys swinderianus. The sequence goes on along the minus strand of PVIC010002228.1, from coordinate 40,087 downwards.
CATGAGTTTTGGAGAAAGGTTAATGTAGCAGTGAAGCTGCCCATTAACAACAGCATCTAGGGACTGTCAGGAAAAATAATAAATTTCAAAGGATGAAGCAACTGATATTCCTTTGCTCCTTTCTCAACGTTCCTTGAAATAAAAATGTCTTTGTATATAAGAAAGGTGGTCAAGTTTAGACTGCAACTAAAACAAAATCATTTTTTAATTGTCTGGTGAACCATCAGTGCTATAGTCATAATGGTCTCCAAATTTGACCTATGGAAATGTTTTCTTCTAATTAATAGACTTCAGTGAGAAAATTTCTTGGTATATTACATTTACTTAATGCCCTTTAAAAGCATAACATTTAAGTGGAACAGTCCCCATCAGAAAAATAGCAGTAGAGAAAATGAAGGTGATTTTTTTTCAGAGAAAAGAGACATAATTCAATATTGGATGGACTTTATCAAAATTAGTAGGTGTGGGTATCAAGCATCCATTCATCAGACCAATTGAATCAGTTCTCTAGAGGACTATTTTTGCCCTCTGACTCATTCTTTAATCAGGGATCTTTTTAGTGCCTTTCTAAAATTTAACACTAATGTGGTCATTTTCTTTCTTATACTAAACAATTATTCCTCACTTTGTGGTTGGTCTGTGTGGGGTTTTTGTCTTTTTCAGTACTTGGGATTGAACTCAGGACCTTGTGCTTCCAGGCAGGTGCAGAGCCACTGATCCACAACCCCAGCCCCTCCTAACTTGGTGGAAAGTGTCCCAGTTCCTCACCATAGTATGAGAATCTACAGGTCCATGTTCTGCCCAGTTAGCCAATCTTGTCCAACTCTCACACCTGCAGCATTACTGACCCACCCACATCCAAGGCACCAGGGTCTGAACATATCTCAACATCATGCCTCTGACCAGGATTCCCTCTGCCTGAAAAGGGAGTAGTACACTCTTTTTATCCTGAGGGACAGCCTTTCAACTAGCGAAGCTCAGTCTACCACCCCACACCACTGTTGAATGGATTGCTAAAGTTCACATCCTCTTTTTTGGTAGATATTAAGAGAAATACTCTGTGAAAATTACTTAGCATAGTATCTGAAAGTAGTAGATCACTATCGTTATATGTCAAAATTGCCCTATCTGAGATATAGTATAATATATTTAAACAAATAAAACCTAGAGTCAGCAATACTAGCTACTAGTTCTGTGAACCTGGACAAGTTACTGATGCCTCTGGGTCCATTCTTTACCTGGAGAATGTGCATGATCAGGATGATATCTCACTGGTGTTTTTGAGAGTTGAATAAGCACAGAGAAGAGAGTTCAGCACCTACCACACAGTAAGTACTCAGTCCCTGTCAACTATACTGATGTACTTTGCAAGTATTTTACGGAAAATTTCAAGAATGCACAAAATTAGAGATAATAGTATCATGAAGGTCTATGTATTGCCCCACCCAAATTATTATCAAAATTGCATATTATTTCTCTTATCTATTCCTTATCTTGCTGAGTATTTCAAAGCAAATCCTAGACATCATTATCAGTTTATTTTTAAATGCTTCACTAAAAATGATGACTTTAAAAATAAAACAACAATCCCTTTTCCCTCACCTGTCTGTCAGTCTATCCACCAATCTGTCTACCCATCTCTCTCTGCCTATCTATCACATAAGTGGTCATTAAACTTATTTTGTGTCTTTCCTCTTAGGATCTGAATTTTCTTAAGCAATAGTTCTGCTTAACTCATTTAAACCTCTAGCTCACTGAATAAAGAACACAAATAAAACAGTATAATATACTGCAAGACAGTTGACAGAATAAGACAATTGGCGATAAAATAAATATAATATAGTACAACTAGTTCCTGAGTGGTGGGAAGAACCAAGCAATGCAGTCCTAAAGAAGTAACTTGGAAGCCTGTGTTTAGCAGGGATTGATTTCCTAGTAGGTAGATATTTCATTGTCTGCACCAAGTAGGCAAGAAAATAGCAGGGATAAGAATTGTTATTCTGTAGCACACAGTTGTGTGAATGCTTTCATTTTCAAGTCTATATTGTTCCCCAGCCCCAATGGTATATGATAATATTTATCTTTCTTAAAAGACTGTGATGTTTAAAGCCAAATGATACCTAAGTGACTTGGTCTGCATGTTAGGTCACCTATAAAGTGCTAGCACCATTCCATAGGGCTGATGTCAGTATTGATATGCTTAGAACAATGGCAGAGATTAGAAAGGTTTAAAGTTGTGTCTGTTATTATAATCTAGCCATATTAAAGTGAAATAAAACATATGTGAAGGGTTTCTATTTAAGGACAGAGAGAGTGGAGGAGGTCTGAGAGAGAGAGAGAGGACTTCCTCTACCACAGATTTGCAAAATGGAGCTTTGTTTTGGGGTTTTTTTTGTTTGTTTGTTTTTTGAGACAGGGTCTCGCTTTGTAGTTCAGGCTGGCCCTGAGCTCACTATGTAGCCCAGGCAAGCCTGGAACTCAGCAATCCTCCTGCCTCTGCCTCCCGAGTGCTGGGATGACAGGCGTGAGCCACCACGCCTGGCACAAAATGGAGCTTTGTAACAATTCCAGAATAACTTATACCAGGGCACAGAGTTTGGATATTGCCAAATTGAGAATTGTAAAGAACTTTTGGTTGTACTTCATTCTCACCTTTATCAAATATGGCTGCAGAAAGAAAAAACAATATCATCCCTGTGACAGTCATTTTTAAACTAATTGTTTTTCAGGACAAGCAAAGCAATCTTAACTTATACATGGTACCCACTACATACTTATAATAAATGTGATGACATGGGATAAAGTGGCTTTATAATGACTGAAACAGCAAAGCCGAATTTTGAAGAGGAATTACAAAAATGACCTGGCCTCGAATGCCTCCCATGTGCCAAGTGTGTCCTATATTAGGCAGAGGACCCGAATAGCACTGGCAATGTTTTGTATTTTTTGACCTGATAATTGCCCACGAGATGAAGATGCAACTAAATCTATTTTTCCACTCTTTTAGATAACAGCATCCTCACTGTTCAGAGAGGAACTAGTGATCAGAGAGATGAGGCGATGCCTTACCCAGCACGGGGCTACAGAGCACTGGAGGGAGCCCCGGGAGGCATGGGCCCAGGCTTTCAGGCTCTCCCGAACTCCTTGCTATATTCCCTGGCCATGTAAATAAAACCCTAAGAAATGTTTCCTTTACTGAACAAGAGATTGTGCTATAAGGCAATAAGTATTTTAAACAGGGTATTTAACAATTGAGCCCAGGCTTACAAAGCATCTGCTGTTTTAAGTGGAAGATAGTCATTAAAGATGCATCCCAGCAAACCAGAGAGGACTTCTCTTCCATGTAATACAGGTAATTGCTGTGTATGGATTTCTGCGCGTCCCTCTGTACTTCCCCTCCTCTAAATTCTAAAAAGCCGTGATCATGTTGATGTGCAAAGGAAAGTGATTTGTCTGGGTTTTTAAGAGGAAGATGGGAGATAGAAGTTATTACATATTCAGGCACAGAATCATCTTGGAGAAATGGAAACAAAGATGAAGAGGAAGACAGAGTCACCAGGTATAAATTCCCCAGCCTGCGAACCTGGACCTGTTCTTCATTATTTGCTGGGAATCTTGGGTGAGTACCTTACCCTGCCTGGGCTTCAGGTTCAGCTGTGAGAAGTGAGATGACTGGGTTAAGAAGCTCTCCAAATTCTTATAATTTACTGATCGCATGGAATCAGACCTTCAATAGTCTTTTAAATGTAGGTTTCATCACATTTCAAGAAGGAAGAAATAAAAACGTGAAGTAGCATGTCATGGGAAATTTTTAAGTATTTAAGTATAGTTTATTTCTCACAGAAGTATAAATGGAGATAAGATATAGTTAAATCAGCATCAGGCCAAAATGCGAAAAGCCAATAGCTAGACATTCCTGAGCAATACACACTATTAGGTAATTAAATTGTTTATAACCCAATATTACTAATCACTTAAAACTTAACATGTATACACACCTTTTAATTCATTCAGATCTAGAAGATAATTTCAAAGACCAATAATTGTTTTGTTTTTATATTCATTGTAGGATTGGCTTGAATTTTAGACCCACTCGCTGCCTTGCTTTCAAGGAAGTAACAAGATTATTATAGGCTCCCTCCTCCCGTCCACTGCTTCCACCTGTAGAGATGCTAAGTACCTTTCTAATCCATTTACATGGCTCAGAGTCAACGTCATGAATATTGGTGATAAGAGACAATGCAAGGAACAGAACTTTCTGTGATTCCATGCTGTCTTCCTGCTTTTACTCTTTCTCCAGCTGAGATCTAAGGGCACGAGTTATTGAAGAATCTTGTCATCAAAAGAAAATTCATTAGCCGTTTAAAATATGGCAGACTAATAAGACAGGCAGCCTAGGAGAAGTAGCCCTGACACATTGAACAGCATTGCTAATTATCAGTTTATTTCCAGCACTTGAAGTTACAGCAGAATATTCTCGAGTAAATGTTGCCAACATTGGAAATGTAGCTTATGTGAAGTATTTTCAGTAAAATATACCCTTGTTTATGTAAACAGAACAAATTCTATTTTAAATCTTGACTTTATGGAATACCACAATCCATACATTTTGCAGGGTTTTTTTTTTCCTCTGAAGAAAATCTTCCACACAAAGATAGAAAGTTTAGAAATGAAATTAATCAGGCCCAAGATTCAGCTCAGTGGTTCTGATGTCTGCCTCACAAGCACAGGTTCCGAGTTCAATCCCTGGTACCACATCACACAATGCCAGGAGTGGTGGCTCACGCCTGTAATCCCAGCACTTGGGAGGCAGAGACAGGAGGACTGCTTTGAGTTCAAGGCTTGCCTGGGCTACATAGTGAGCTCAGGGCCAGCCTGAACTACAGAGAGCAAGACCCTGTCTCAAAAGAAAAAAAAATTAATCAATTCTGAAGATATTCTCATTTTTCTTTAGTATTTAAAAAATATGAGTTTGCTTTTAGTCAGAAAGTCAGAATATCCATTAAAGATTATAGAATCCACTTATCATCTTATACATAAAAGCCAAAAGTATTTTAAAGCAAATATTCACTCATCATTTACAAAGATGCATAAAGCTTACTATTTTCTAGTCCCCCAGAAATAAATGACAGTCTTAGTCCTTAGGATCTTACAGTCTTTTTGGAGATGTAGGCAGAGCATGATAAAATAATCAAGAGGTGATGAGTATCATAGCCTACATATAAGCTAAAACATAATGAGGGCACGAAGGTGGGGGCCGTATTGTTTCCTAGAAGACAATTGAGATTTCCCAAAAGAGAGCACCTGAGCTGAGAACGGAAGAAAGCAGGAATATTTCCAGATGAGGCAGAAGAGCAGGGCATTTTGGGTGGAGGAGAAAAGGACAGACTTGGAGGAGGTGCACAAGATGATCAGGGACGGGATGCTAGGCCAACACACCTTAGCCATAAATGGTGAAGGTCACTTGGGTGGAATACAGAAGACCATTCAGTGAGGTGCTAAGAGGTCACCAGGCCCACTGGGAGACAGGGAAGGTGGGACTTTCTTCCCTTGGGACCAGGTGCTTGCATCCTGAAGCACCAGTTATGTCGTTGCTGTTTAAATCTGTATTTTCCCAGCTGTGAGAGACCATGGTAACTGAGTGGGACACCACTCTATTGACTGTACCATCTTGGATTTTAGTTTTCTTCTTTTATCTTTAATTCAGCTTACTGAAACATTTTACGTATGCATTCTGATCATATTCACGATTAATTTTTTTTTTGAGACAGGGTCTTGCTTTTAGTTCAGGCTGGCCCTCAACTCACTATGTAGCCAAGGCAAGCCTCGAACTCAGCAATCCTCCTGTCTCTGCCTCCCGAGTGCTGTGATTACAGGCTTCAGCCACCATGTCCGGCACTGTGGTATGTGGTATTGATTGCTGGTGAGCGTGAGTCACCACACCCAGCATTGTATGTGGTTACTGGGATCGAACTCAGGGCCTTGCGCTTGCGAGGCAGGCGCTGGAACCACTGAGCTGAATCTCTGGCCTCACCATTAAAAATTTGTACCTGTACATGACATACCTTGATTCCCGTCTTTTCCCTTTTCCCTGTCCTCCCTACCACCCCAACCTCATATATACACACAAGCTTTTATATATATATAAGCTTTATATATTTATATATAAGCTATATATATATATATGTGTGTGTGTGTGTGTGTATGTATGAGCTTTGTCCCCTTTTTTTTTGTTGTTTTACTATCAAATTTTTCTTTCCTTCATTTTTCCCTAGCCCCCCTTTTCCTTTTCCCTCTGAACATTTTCTTCCTATTTCCCAATATCTATCATACATTGTGGACCTCATTTATACTGTTAATTTCTCATACTAGAGAAACAATAAGGTATTTACCCATTTGTGTCTTATTTATTTCATTATGAGCATGTCCTCAAGGTCCATCCAGTTAAGTATGCAGGTCTATAGATTTGTTTTTTTTTTTATTAACCTGTTTCTATATCTCACCAATTTTCACATAATTCGCTCTTTGTTTTAGGACTCTAGAGGCCTTTTCCAGTTATAAATAGCCATGCTTTGTCAGTTTTTATGATCATGCTTATTCACCTACAAGATTTAACTTGTTTTGTTTCTTTTTCTTAAGACTTGACCCAATGTACAAGCTTTACTGTGCTAAGTATAGGTCACAATCACCTAATATCCACTGTTTTGTTCTGATGCGCCTTCCAAAGGTTAACACATTTAATCATCATTACAGCTTCTTGGGGAAGTATAATATGCTTGAGTAACAAGTAAGAAAAACAAGCCACTTCTGAAAGAGAACTTGCCTGAGGTCACAGTGTTCACAGTTCTGAGTCCACGACATGGCTTTCAGTTTATGTTAAGTCACTTTCTTTTTAATTTGATCGTTACTCCTTCCTAGTACCTGTATCTCTTATCTCATTAAAAACAGACTTGCCCTTGTTGAGTGTGGTGGCTCACGCCTGTAATCCCAGCACTAGGGAGGCAGAGGCAGAGACAGGAGGATTGCTGAGTTTGAGGCTTGCCTGGGCTACATAGTGAGCTCAGAGCCAGCCTGAACTACAAAGTGAGACCCTGTCTCAAAAAAAAAAAAAAAAACAGACTTGCCCAAACATAGACTATAAAAGTATTTTCCTAACAAAAGTTTTTCCTAGCCTCACGTGTTATAATACCACTGATGGTATTAGACACTCTTTTGCTCATTGATTTAAAATGCTAAATATAGTCTAAAATACATTTTCATACTGTTTCTTTACCTTTGCTTGATTCTACTTCATTCCTCAGTTTGTTCATTCTTTCACTAACACGTGATTCTAATTGCTATCACTTTATACCATGGATGCAATGCCACAATGTTCTCTTTTTCCAAAATATTTTTCACAACTCTTATTATTTATATGCTTTTCAAAGAAGTAGAGTAACTTTTTCAAGTTCTCTAAAATTGTAGAAGGTTGGTGAGAGACAAGGATGGGGTGAATTTTTACTTGGAATACAATGTACTTATAAGTTAATTTGAATAAAACTGATATCAAAATGGTTATCTTTTAGACTATAGCATTGTGTATCTTCCCATTAAAATCTTTCTTTCACTTAATTTCACAGTTTTCTTATTAAAACTGTTACAGCATTGTTTTCCACTTCTAATGAGATTTCAAATTCCATTAAAATTTCGAATTGGATCCTGCTAATATATAGAAAAATTATTAATGTTTACATGTCTTTCTGGTATACATTTGCTTATTAGAGTCTTTATTAGTTCTAGGGGCTGTTTAATTAGTTACCTTGAAATTTTTCTTAGGCAGTAATATCCATGAAAATTGTTAGCTTTATCTCTGCCTTTGCACTGTTTATGTGGTTTAATTATATTGTGTCATTCCATACAAATGTACCTATAATGGAAACTGTTGGTGATAATATTTTTAATTTTCTAGCTGGTTTTAATTGAAATTCTCCCTGTATTTCAACATTGAGATTATTCTTGCACAGAAATTTGATTTCAGTTCCTAATGTTATTGCTTCATCCTTACATTTAAACAACATTTTGGCTAGCACAGGGCTTTAGATCAGTATTCTTTTTGTCCCAGAACTTTTTAACATGGGATCAAAACATGGAATCTGGTGTTTCAGACAAGTCAGGTGTCAAATCTAGGAATTCTTTGCTATAGTACCTTCAGAGGTCAGTTCAACTGCTTGCTGAGCCAGAACAGCTATTGCCGGGGGGGCCCATCTGACTTGAGTCCCAGGCCAGCCCAGATGAGTCCTTGTGAAGCTGTGCATGGTATTCCAACAACGGACGGCTTTTCATTGTACCCTGCAAGTGCTGCTCGACAGTCACTTCCATCCTACCAGCCATCCACCCAAAACCCCCAAATCTATTCTTTTGAGTAATTTCAAAACAAAAGATACCTTATTAGAGTGTTTACTATATAATGCAAAACATCACTTACTCCTCAAATCCCCTTGAGGCTTTGTTCTCTTTTGCCAACATCTTCTCTTCCTACAGCCTACTTCCCCATCACTGATAACCCTGATTCTGAGACTGAGTATTTTAGATTCCATTTAGAGGTGAAATCATACAGTATTTTTCACTCGGTGCGTGGATTATTTCCTTTAGCATAAGCTAATGTTGATGAAAATCTATTTTTGCCAAAGTACTCTGCCCTGATTAGAAGAAAATTTGAAGATGCTGGTCCTTCTGTGTTGTATAGACAAGAAGAGACAAAAACACAGAATAGTTTCCTGGCTGCAAAGCAAGTGCTCCCTGGGTGCTACTGTGAAGATCTGGGGCTGTCACAAAGGAGGATATGAAATTTAAAGCTGTCACTCTTATTAGAATTTGACTCAGAGCCAATATTACTAATGGTTCTCATACAAGGGTGTTTGATACTTAAAATAATATTATAATTCTTTGCACGCTCACTCTATTTCAGCATTGTCTGCCAAAAGCAGTGAAGGCCTATTGATCATGTGTGGTGGTGTTTTCCTACTGTAGAATGAGACCTTTTCCTTACCTTGTCCTTGATATTCAGCTTCTATTTAAGAGAAATTAGAGGTCAAAACTAAAAATGTAAACCTCTAGTGTTCTATAATTTAATATCTTAAGGATTCCATATTAAAGTTGACCCAGTGTATTTTGCATATTCCTACAGCTTACTTCATAATAAAACAAGGGTTTTTTGTTTGCCATTAAAAATCAGTTTCTTGGGCCGGAGGATTAGCTCAGTGGTTCCGGCGCCTGCCTCGCAAACCCAAGGTCCTGAGTTCGATCCCCAGTAACCACATACAATGCTGGGCGTGGTCACACCCACCAGCTATCAATACCACATACCACAGTGCTGGGCATGGTGGCTCACGCCTGTCATCCCAGCACTCGGGAGGCAGAGGCAGGAGGATTGCTGAGTTCCAGGTTTGCCTGGGCTACATAGTGAGCTCAGAGCCAGCCTGAAGTACAAAGCAAGACCCTGTCTCAAAAAAAAAAAAAAAAATCAGCTTCCTGAGGTGGGGATGCGTGCTCTCATACCTAAATTAGTGGGAATGAAGCACTCAAAGGAACTACTGAAGCAGGAATATCTCTTAGAGAAAAGAGAACAGCCATAAATCCAGAGCTAGGAAGGAGATCTTTCCACTTAAGAAACGGAACAATCAGCCTGAGGCTGGAGTAAAACTTTAGTTGATGGCTGAAGTAGAAAAAGCACCAAGGAGTGATGGGAAATGAGACCAGCAAGATTCTCTAGGTTAAAATGAACTGGTCCTGAGGCAGCCCATGTGAAATTCTTTGTGTCTTTATCTTAAGTGCAAGGGAAAGGCTTCCTCAATTGAATGTCTTGAGGCAGACAGCAACATGCCCAGGTCTATACATTGAAAGGAACTTTTGGGTGGAATTTGGCAAGAAACTACAAAAAGTGAGAGAGACTGCAGCCGAAGTTCTGGCGAGATGACAGAGGGAGAAATGTAGAGAAGCTCAGGAAAACAAAAATATTAGCGTTCGTTTCTTTATGATAAGAGGGAACACAATTGAAAGCAGACTCGGATGAGATTCCCACGTTTTCAGGTTGAAGCAGTGGATGGAGAGTAGAGTATACCAAACAAATACTTAGGGCAAGATGCTGATTTCTTAGTTGGGGCTTAAGAGCCTTTAGCATGAAGTGCCTTTCCATTATTCAAGTAGATATTCCAGGTGAGCAGCTAAATGTACAGTTCTAGAGATCAGAAGAACCAGCAAGGCTAGAGATGGAGAGTAGGGCATCTGTGACATATAGCTGCAAACTCACCACAGTCCCAGAGGAGGTGCCTTACAAGGATAGTAGGGATAGACAAGAAGAGATGAGAATATAGGAGTTAAACCTAAAAAAAAAAAAAAACAGGCAGGAGAGGGCAAGAAAGGAGACACACAGGCCTGGCTAGGAGGGGAGAGCCACATCCGAAGGCTTATGGTAATGGAAGTCAAGGGAGATGCATTCAACATCACCAAACAGAGGTCAGTCTTACAGAGAAGTCAAGGAAGGGGAGAGCTGGACGAAAAGCTTGAGACTACAAAGACACACTGCTGCATGGATGGGGTGATGGTGTGTATGTCCGTGAGCACATGTGCGCATGTATGTAGGTGAGCGTTGTGCATTAGTATTTGGATCATTTTCAGAGATGTTAGTCTGAGGCTATGACATTTTGATTAGACAGAAGAAGTAAGCTCAAGAGATCTATTATACATCATGGTAACTGCAGTCAGTGACAGTATATTTTATATTTGATGTGGATCCTCAAATGGGATAGACACATGATAGTGAGATAGAGAGGTAGGTAGACAGACAGGCACAGATAGACAGACAGCTAGATGTTTATTAAGTGAATTGGCTTGTGAGATTATGGAGTCTGAGATGTCCCACAAGCAGGCATCTGCAAACTGAGTCCTCTGAATGGTTCAGTTCATGTCAAAAGCTTCAGAACCTGGGAAACCAATGGAGAAATTTTCAGTGTCAAGCCAAAGGCCTGAGGACGCATGGGCACACTGTTGCAAAGAGTACAAAGCCCGTAAAACCCTGAGGTTCTGATGTCCAAAGGCAGGAGAAGAGTGCTCCAGTGTGAAGAAAGAGAGAGAAGAAATCACCTCTATGCTGCCTTTTTTGTTCTGTGCAGGTCCCTGCCCAACTGGCTGCTGCCCCCAGTAATGTGGATCTCCCACCCTCTGTCCACTGATTCCCTCCCATGTCTGAATACCCTCTCTCAGATATGTTCAGAAGTCAGGCTTTGTCAGTTCTCTCAGTGTTCATTAACCTAGAGGAGGGAACACCTAAAATTAAAACTCACAATTAAAAATAGCTGAGAGTCAATTTCAAGCATTCTCTCCACAAAAATAAGTATTAACATATCTGTTAAATCATGATTTACCCATTCAATAGTGCATCCATGTGTCAAAATATGTTGTATAGTATAAATGTATACAATGTCAATTTTCAATTAAAAGTTAAATTAATAAATTGATTAAAATATTTGGACCACACTGAAACTGAATTCCCAACTATGCTAATATGATTTTGGTAAGAACAGAATTTTAATACAATGTATAGAAACAGTAAAGTTTTTATTTCCTTAAAGCCATATTAAATATTTTGTTGTTGATGTCAATTTAAAAGCAGTGTAATACATTTATGAATTCTGTGGAGAGAAGTCATTGTTTCCAGGCCTAGAGCAAGAGTATCTAAAGTGATTGGCCCAGGAACAACTACTTGGTCTTGGTGCTTGATCAAAAAAGTAGGCGTTTTCCTCAAAAGATCAAACTAACAAAGAAACAGAACTGCAGCCCAGTATGACTTTATCTATTTTCTTTGAGGAAATCAACCTGGGACTGAGAGAGGAAAGAGTGGGTAGAAACTCTCTTCATCTGAGAAAAGAATAGCCAACTATTTCATTCATTTATTTAGAATTTTGCCTTCAAAAATTGTATCTTTTGAAAAACCAAGCCAAGTAATCATTTCTATCTCCTTGAAACATCATTTTAAATTTTTCTCTCAATTCAGTTTTGCATACATCTCACAAGAAGTGGCTATGTTCAATTATCTCCTTTTGTAATTAAAATATCTTCTTGGATAAACATCAAAATTGTCCAATTAAGACAAACATTGTTATTTGAAAAGAAAAATTGTAATTCCATTGATTCTAATGATTCTAATTCAACAGAATACATTATTTGTGAGTCTAATTATCAAACCAAATGAAAACACAATAAGTGATGGCTTATCAATACTGTCACAACTGTGGATCATTTCAAGGTGATTATTTCTCTCATATTTTGCCTTCTACCCTAGAAAATGTTAATATGAGAAAAATTATATGCAAGGCTTTGGAATCTTAATAATAGTTTAATACTAATAACTATTTATTACTCTATTTAATTATTTTTAAAGTACTTTCTCAACCTAGAGTTAGGTTCTAAAATCCTTGAAAATTTCCTGTCTTCTTACTGAATTTATAGTCTTTAGGTCACCTGGAATAATTAAATTCTGTATTAATACCTGTACCACAGATCTTTTTTCTCTAGTATGCACAGAAATTGCTTCCGTGAGACCATGTAGTCCAATAAAATATCCTTTGTAGAATCACTTGCTGTGTTTCTAGTACATATTGTACCAAATGGTCACATAACTTCATGGCACTGCAAACAATTTTTAAACCATTGCTTTATTATTTTAAAGCAAATATAAACTCAGATGAAATGCCTTAAGTTCAAATGTGCTAAATTTCCATTTCCTATCAAATTTAAAAGTACATTGAAGTCTCTATTCAGCTCTTTGATTTCGATCCACAAGCAACAAAATAAATTCATTTTGATAGCATCCCTCCCATAAAAGTAAATATAAAGAAACTAATGGCAAATAAGTGCTTTATGTGCTCTTGGAATGAATGGTAAAGCAGTACAGATGGTATTTCCTGAAAGAGAAAAATGGAATACCTTTGCCAGGAGTCTGTAAATCCATCTAAGTACTAAGCATCATTCACAGGTGACATGAAAAATATTGCACACATATATACAGGAGATTTTCTCACACAGTTTTTGTTCTATTATATTTAATTTGTGTTTGTTTGTTTCTTTGCTTGAGATAGAGTCTTACTAAGTAATTCAGAGAGCCTCACGCAGACTATGTAGCCCAGGCTGTCCTTGAGACACTTTTCCTACTTCAGTCTACTGATTGCTAGGATTACAAGTGTTCACCAACATGCCTACCTTTATCATGTTTATTGTAACACAGACCCACTTAAATATCACTAAATTCAAGAGTCTTTCTGACAAGCTGACCAAATGAGGCTGATTTTTTTCAACAATTTCTAACAATTCAAAGAAGTGAATGTCTATGAAAGGTTTTGAAATTTAAAAGACCTACTGAGTGCAAGGTTTTAGCTATAGAGATGTCCAGTGTACCACTGATTATAGCAGTGGAAATATAAAACAACCTGAATACAAATAAGAATGTGGTTAAGTAAATTATAATATGTTCATAATGATATGGTAATTTTTGAATCAGAGACAGAGATAATGTCAAAATAAAGGATGTTGCTACAAAGAAACATTAGTGGCTTCGCCAAAGAAAATAGCTGTAGCTCTTACCTTTGTCTTCTTGAAATGTCTCTGTTGCTGCAATTCCTAAAATATCAGGACTCCTTGCTTCTTTGTAACCCAGCTATAACAATTAAGATGTTCTGTTCAGATTAGTTACTATTATATATGAGATATCCCCCGTTAATACAACAGGAATGAGAGCTATGATAGGTCAACAGATTTGCTCATCAGTGGGACAAGGGAAACTTTAATTATAAAACACAGGACAGATTTTGAAAACTATATGAAATGATCTATTCTAATATTGACTTAAATTTTGTGATTTTCAATTATTTGGGAGAGTTTCTTAAAACTAATGTATTGGTCAGGTTTTCCATTTTTGGAACAAAATACCTGACATCCACAATTTGAAGGAGGAAAAGTTTACTTTCACTTCCTGGTTCAGGATTTTGGTCTATGGTTGGCTGGCTACAAGGTAGAAACATCATGGAGGAAGAGCCTGGCAGAGCAAAGCTGCTCACCTCATGATGGCCGGAAACCAGACACAGAGGAGGAACACTAAAAAGGGAAAGACCAAGAACCAGACATAGTCCTCACAGTCACACCCTCGCAGCCCATGCAGGTACTCTGGAAGAGTGCTTTACTCGTCTTCTGAGGATCTTTCAGGCCAGTAAGGTTGACAGCCAAGTGCCACCATCACAACTCGATGTTCATATATTTTGAAAACTAAAGAAAAGCAAAATGAAAAACATCTTTGTGGAACCGAACTGACACAACACATCAGTCAGGAAAGCTGTGCCTCATTAGCATTTTGTCATTCTTTCAAAAATAATGTATTTACTAATATCACTGCCAGTGCTGCTTTGCACCAAACAGAATATAAATCTGTTGTTATTGTAGCATTTTGCCTAATTTCAGTTTTACATTCTGGTAACTAAATTAGCAAAGCATCTCCTTTTTGCTTTTTAGCAATCTGTCTAATGCCTCTCTATTTATGTGTACTTTTTTCTTTACTCATAATTTCCTTTCTGTATTATCATGGTTTCTTCTCTCAGTGGAGTTAGAATTTTTGAGAAAAGTTGATTTAGCATAATGAATTTTCAAAAGTTATAAGAAATAATCAAACCTCAGTGAGAAATAAAGCTCTATATCATGGTTATCAGAATACTTGTTTCTGGGTTATATTCTTTTGAACTGTGTGTAGTAAAGGACTCAGGCTTTTTTTCCTCCTTATCTCTTCTGAATCAGTCTTTTCATTAAAAATATATTTATGGAAAAATTAAATGTAAAGGCAGACATATACAAAACAAACACTGATTATTTTATTATTACATAGAAACAGAAAGCTGGAAAAAAATTGGTACAAAATGTTAAATGCTAACCTTCCATTGATACACTTAAATACCCATGATTCCCTGAATATGTCCCCTGAAAATTTTACATTGTACCTTATCCCTCACTGTGATAGGATTTGAAGGTAGAGACTGGGAAGTGATTACATCTGCTGTACTCATAAATAGGATCTGTGCTCTTTTTATGAAAGGGGCCCCGGAGAAATCCCTGTCCCCTTCCATCATGTCAAGACACAGTAAAGTGATTGCCATCTAAAAACTAGGAAATAAGCCCTCATCAGACACTAAAACTGATGGTGTCTTGATCTTTGACTCCCCAGCCTGCCGAAGTGTGAAGAATAAATCTCTGTTCTCTACGAGTCACTCATTCTATGGTATTTTGTCACAATAGCCTGAGCAGATGACAAGACATGATGATTAATAAAATTCTCAGTCTGGCCTTACTCCGCAGACCACTCTTTGAATTGTAGTGCTGTGGTTTAAAAGTCCACTCCAAACTCATGCCAAAGTTTGATTGTCATTATAACTACACTGCGAGATGGGATATTTAATGGGCAATTAGTTCATGAGGATTCTGCCATCATGAATCGATTAATGCTGTTATTGAAAGAGTAGGTACGTTATTATCTTGGGAATGGTTCCTGACAAAAGGGATGACCTTGGCCTCATTTCCTCTCTCTGTCTGACACGTGCTCCCCAGTGTCTCTGTCATGCTGAAACTCAGATACAGATACAGCTCCTCCTTCTTGGGCTTCCTGGGCTCCAGAAATGTGAGCCAAATAAATATCTACTATCTACAATTGACACAATCTGTGGTAATTTGAAAAGAAGAAAATGAACTAAGACATTACCAGGAAAAACAGGAGTACTTACTTTACTATGAACCCTGCAATTGACATATACTGTATATTTCAAGTACCAAAAAAATGGGATGCTGAAGAATCCTTTAAATGAACTGAAGCAAAATTACTTAGAGATTGCCCACCCTGTACTAAGAAAAGCATGTTAGAAAGCTAAATGATGCTCTTTTTCTTAAGAAACAACAACATGCTAAAAGAGCCTGGAAGTGTAACTATGGTTACATCAGGAAAATGGGATTCTGAAGGATTTCTCTGTTTTAACATTTTATTATCTATATGTCCTGATTTTCTTCAGTGATCACATTTTCATTAACATATTAAGATTCATGGAAATGGATCCTTATTTTTTAATTAATTATTGAGACATCAGTATGTGTCAAGCTGAGTTCTACTACTGTATCCCTGAGAACCTTGTTAAGTGGCTGGAGCATCCTTTCTAAAAATGAAATACATGGCCATACAGTCTGCCACTGTATGGTGAAGTCAGCTATTGGCTTTGGCTATTGTATGAAAATAGAAGAATTAGAATTATTTGGTTTTTATTCTCAAAGCATTTAGTTTCAAAGATATATTTGCTTGAGTGTCATGAATTTCATATGACAAAATAATATGAAATGGATTTATAGCTAAGGAAGATTTGCTGTCTCCCTTTGAACCAATGAGCAGTCATATACCCATAACAATGAGATAAGTAATCATTATTTTACAAAAACATATATTTACATCTCCAGGTGGGGGAAAAATCCACTTCACTAAAATAAACCAAGTTAAGCTGGTCTTGTTGTTTAAATGTCTGCTTGATTTTGTGTTGTAAATCATTTTCAACAAATGAATCCTTATCTCTCTAAACCAGGCCTCTAACACGTCTGGAACAAGATTCAGCCAAATATCAAAACAGGAGGGTAGACAGAGTTCAAAGCAAACCAATTAGACAAATCTAAATGAGATGAATGTGTGTCCTCTGAGATGGAAAGCACTTATGAAATTGTTATTTGTGAAGTATTACTTGTGCCATATTAATAAAAAAGTAAATATGTAAGTTTTTATAATAGCATATCACTAGAACTTGAGTGCTTCATTAAGATGGTATCAATCTATTCAGAACAAGGCTTATAGCAGTGCACTTCTCCAGTAGATTAGTTGATTGCTCTTCAATTGGAAAAATAATCTCAAACCTTTAAGTTTGGGGGTTTTATATTTTTAATTATGTGTTTTATGATACTCGAGGCTTATGTTTTACTAGTACACTCACATCTCTGCAGCTCAAATCTCACGGTCAAAGTAAAGAGAATCAATTCAGGATAGAGATCACAAGTGACTGTGAGCAGAGAGGTCCCCACGGCAGCACAGAGCTGCGCCAGCCGGTCTGAAGGCGGCAGTCACTGGACCTCCCGGACTTTCCTGGGGCCCAGGAGAAAAGTTAAGAAGCCACAGCTTCCCCGGATACCACAGAAAGTGTTGGAGGAAAGGACTGCCTCGGTGCATGAGCTGGTAAGAGCAGGCCTTGCTGCACCTTCCTCTTACTCTCATCACCAGGAAAAAAAAAAATCAAGAGAGTAACCTGAGACAAGCCCATGTTCCTTATGTGGGGGACAATTGCCACACAAGAAGCACACCCAGCTTCAGGGACTTCTTTGGTGGTTTAGCCTACTGATACCTCCGCGGTCAGCACATGAACCGTCAAGCCCTCCGCAGAAGTCTATCCGGAAAGAACAGGATGCGGGTTAGGGGCCCAGCCTTATGTAAGAGCTGATCACTGGGTCTCCTCATGCACATACGTGGCAAAGCCAAGACAGTAGCAACAAATGGCCATGATTTTGTGTCTGCTGATTATAGGAGGAAGAAGGAGGTAGAGTATAAACGTCATAAAAGAATGAAGATTCAGCTCCACAACTGTGCTTAAGTAAAGCTGGAAACAAAAAACATGACAGGTTTTTAGGGCTCGGTTTCAGCCCTTTTGTAGAGAATTAAAAAGTGAAGCAGAGGGCCGGAGGGTTAGCTCAGTGGTTCCGGCACCTGCCTCGCAAGCACAAGGTCCTGAGTTCGATCCCCGATGACCACATATAATGCTGGGTGTGGAGACACGCCCACCAACAATCAGCACCGCATACCACAATGCCGGACGTGGTGGCTCACGCCTGTAATCCCAGCACTCGGGAGGCAGAGACAGGAGGATTGCAGGTTCGCGGTGGCTTGCCTGGACACCATAGTGAGCTCAGGGCCAACCTGAACTACAAGCGAGACCTGTCTCAAAAAGCAAAAAAAAAAAAGTGAAGCAGAGTGGGTAAAGCAAGTGGGACCTTGACACCTTGGCTTTCAATGCCACTACAGTTAACTATTTGTCACCAGCCTGCAAGGACCTCAGTCAGTCTGGTATGGTGGTTCGTGACTATAGTCCCCAAACAGTGCGAGGCTGAAGCAGGAGGATTCCAAGTTTGAGCCCAGCCTAGCCAATTTAGCTACTTACCCAGACCCTGCCTCAAAATGAAAAATAAAAAGAGCTGAGTACCTAGCTCCATGCAAAGGCTCTGGATTCAACTGCAAGTACTAGGGGGAAAAAAGAGGAGATAGTTTTAATGTCCAAGACAATAATGATACAAAATCAAATCTGGAAATAAGAAAATACATTCTATGATGTAAGGAATTACTAAACTTAAAAGACAACTGATGAATTCCTGGGAAAGTCAAATGGAAGTGTCTCAAAGTAGATTCTCAAATTCACCATAAATCTATGCCTTGTCACTACTACATTCCAGCAAGAAGCAAAATTTTTGAGAACCAAATGTGCCAGTTACATAAGCATCTATTGCCTTCAAACCAAAAGGCCTATTATGGGTATACTGAATTGCTGGGAATTTTTAAGTATGTGTTTCATTCTCTGTAGGAAAATGGCTCAGTTGCATCTGGTGGCTCACTCCTGTAATTCCAGCACTGGGAGGCAGAGGCAGGAGGATTGCTGAGTTTGAGGTTTGCCTGAGCTACATAATGAGCTCAGGGCCAGCCTGAAATACAAGTGAGTCTCAAAGAAAGAAGGAAGGAAGAAGGAAGGAAGGAAGGAAGGAGGGAAAGATGGAAAGAAAGGAAGGAAGGAAGGGGGAGGGAGAGAGAGAGAGAGAGAGAGAGACATGGCTCAATATTTCATGTATTCATTTCAAGAAGATTTCCCTTTGTAAGTGTAATTGTGGATTTTATGTTGGTCTTCTTAGGAAATATCTATTTTCCTTTGAAATATAATTTCAACCCAGGTGTGGTGGCTCAGAGCCTATAATCCCAGCACTCAGGAGGCGGAAGCAGAGGCAGGAGGATTAGTGCCAGTTCAAAGCTAGCCTGGGCTACATAGTGAGTTCAGGGCCAGCCTGAACTACAAAGCAAAACTCTGTCTCAAAACAAAACAAAAGAGATATAATTTTAGATGAGTGCCTAGCAGGAAGAATGGAAAATTCCTATTTGTCATTGGGATTGAGTAATTTGTTTTCAGAAATTTTGAATTGTTTTTTACTTGTGATGACTGTAGTTCTAGAAGCCCTCTTTCATTAGTATCTATGAGATGTGATTTTTTTAAATATACAGTGTACACTATTACTGCCAAGGGCCTTCCAAAGGAAGAGCAGGATTAGAAAAACATGACCACGGGCACTCATCCACTTCATCAGCTCTAGCAGGAGTATTGGCTGGTGGTTTCCTTTCCTTTCAATGTCTGTGTTTGGTTCTGGTATCAGGACAGTAACAGCCTAATTACATGAGTTTGGTAGCATTCCTCTCCCCTCAATTTTTGAAAGAAATTAAGAAAGATTGGTGTTAATCCTTATTTAAATGTTTAGTACAAGTCACCAGGGTAAGTACTTCATTCTGGGATTTTGTTGGGAAGATTTTGATTCCTGATTCAATCTCCTTAGTTATAAGGCTGTTCAAATTTTCAGCTTTGATAGTTTGTATGTTTTTAGGACTTTTTCTTTTTTATTTAATTCACTAGAATATAATTATAAAGCCACTGTTATAGAAACTGCATGGTACTGGCAAAGTAACAGATCTGAGCATCAGTGGACTAGATTAGAAGATCCAGAAACAAATCTAGATATTCTAAGCCACCTCATCTTTGACAAAGGAGCCAAACATCCTCAGAGGAGGAAAGACAGCCTCTTTAACAAATGGTGCTGAAAAACCTGGGCTTTAACCTGCCAAAAACTAAAGCTAGACCTATTTCTGTCACCATGTACAAAACTAAAATCAAAGTGGATTAAAGACTTAAACATTAAAACAGAAACACTAAACCTGCTGCAAAACAGGTTAGGTAAAATTCTTGGAGACATTAGCTCAGGGAAAGACTTTATGAACAAAACCTCTATAGCACGAACACTAACAGAAGAAATTAACAAATGGGATCTCTTTTTATTAAAAAGCTTCTGCACAGCAAAGGAGATCACCGGCAGAGCGAAAAGACAACCAACAAGCCAGGAAAGAATCTTTACCAACTGTCTTTCAGACAAAGACCTACTATCTAGAATATATAAAGAGCTTTAAAAAATCAGTCCTCCCAAATTTAAAGACCCAATTAAAAAATGGCCAGCTGAAATGAACAGACACCTTTCAGAGGAAGAAGTAAAAACTGCCAAGAAGCATACGAAGAAATGCTCAACATCGCTGGTCATTCAAGAGATGCAGATGAAAACAACACTAAAATTTCATCTCACTCCACAAAGAATGACTGCTATACCGAAATTCGCCAGCAACAAATTCTGGCGAGGTTGTAGAGAGAAAAAAGAACTCCTCCACTGTTGGTGGGAATGTAGACTGGTACAGCTTCTATGGAAGTCAGAGTGGAGATTCCTAAAAAAACTAGGATTAGAGGTCCCATTTGACTCTGCTATTGCCCTGTTAGGAATATACACAAAAGAATCATATCATAGTGACATATGTGCACCCATGTTCATAGCAGCTCAGTTTGTGATAGCTCAGCCTTGGAAACAACCTAAATGCCCATCAACTGGATACTGGATGAGGAAGATGTGGCTTTTCTATAAAATGGAGTATTACTCTGCTTTAAAAAATGGTAAGTTTGAGCCATTTATATGCAAATGGATGCAATTTCAGGACATACTCATAAGTGAAATAAATAGGTCACAGATGTGTAAATATTGTATCTGTTCTCTGCTATGAGAAATTGAAGAGGTTAATAAGTTCTAGAATGTATGATGGATATTATGAAATAGAAAACATGCAAAGGGAAATGTGGAGTAATGAGGGATAAAGAAAAATGTGATGGTAATAAAAAGGGGGGGAAATCTTATGTATTTAGGGAGTGGAGGGTTATGGGGTGGATAGGGGAATGGGAAAAAATGAGAATTAAATTGTGTCATATACTGGTACAAATTCCTAACATTGAGTGTGATCATGATATATACATACAATGTACCATTAAAGATAAAAATTTCAAGAAAAGAACTGTTTATCAGAGTCTCATCATTCATTTTATGACATCAGTAGTAACAGCTCTTCAACTCTTCTCATTTATGTACATTTTCTTTTTTCCCTTATTTATGCTATTTTTATATCCAAAAATACTCTAATTCTTAGTCGGCTTTTTAAATAGTTTTTATGCCATATTTTATTTACTACTGCTCTGATCTTTATTTTCTTTCTTCTGCTAATTTTGAGCTTAGTTTGTTCTATTTCCTTGAAGTCAAATACTCAATTGTTTACTTAAGATTTTTATGTTTCATTTTCAATATGTGTCACTATGTTTAACTCAATATTATTTTTGTATTATGCAATAAATGTTGGTATGTTATTTTCATTTGTCTAGATGTCTCTTCTAATCTTTTTTAATTCTTTGACTCATTGGCTATTTAAGATTGTGTTGTTTACTTTCTACAAATATTTTTATTTTCTATTTTTTCTTGTGCTGCTGATATCTAGCTTCATTTCACTATGGTCACATAAGATATTTGTTACTTGAATGATTTAGAAATTCTCAAACTGGTTAATCTTTTCTTTATGAATGAAGGTATGTTTTATTCTGGAGAAAGATTCAAGTCACTTGAGAAGAAAGTGTATTCTGCTATTAACTGGCAGAATGTGTTGTGTGTCTATTATGTTCATTTGTTCTGCAGTCTTATTCATATCCACTGCCTTTTTATTGATTTTTCTGTCTGGATGATCTGTCCACTTCAGTACTCTTCAACTCTTGCTGTACAGCTGGCTGTGTGTTACTGCCTCTTGGATGGTAATTACCTCTTTACAAAAACAGCCTCAAGATTACAGCATTATGCAAGTTCCCAATTTGCCTGGCACCTCTACAGCATGCACAGAAATTCCCTATAAGTAAACCTTACTTTTTATGGCAAAGAGGAAAAACACATGGATTGGTAGGTTTGGAAACTTGTTGGAGTGAGCTCAAGAAAACCTATAGTTCAGTAGATCTTCCTCTACAATAACCTTGAGTGGGGCTCTCCTTTCCACTGGGCTTACTTGCTTGCACTATTAAGTCAGTAATATGCATTCAATAACACTTTCCTCTTCTGAATATTTACTCAGGCCTTTCTGATTCTTCCATAGCATTGTGCTTCTTTCATTGCTTTTGCCACTGTGATTTCCTCATCTTGCTTCTGTTACCGGCTTTTTAACTGATTTCTTGCTTTCTGCTTTCCCACTCTTCTGCTTTTCCCCAATCCAGGCTTCACACTATTGTTCCTTTGTTATCCAAAGAAAGCTAACCATGTATATCTCAAGTGTAAAACATTTTAATAGTCCAAAGAAAAGTCCAAGCATATAAACATGACTTGTAAGGCCTTGCCTATCCCCTGAAAGTGCTGGCCCTAGCACACTGCCACTTCCTTGCCTGAAGTATCTCCCCACATCACTCTTTTACCTAGCTGAGTCTTGTCTTCCAGTTATTAACTATTACTAATAAGGTATTCTTAAAGGCTGGTAATTTAGCTCAAGTGATACCATGCCTGCTTTGGAAGCACAAGTTCGAGTTCAATCCCCAGGACCATAAAAAAAAAAAAAAGTTGTGGAAAAATAAGACATCCTTACCCTCACCATATTCTGCATATCCAGTCATAATGCTAGTTGTTTATTACCGATACTGCTTATTTAGAATTAATCTTTGTAAGAGCCAAGGCCAGTCTCTTTGGCTCTTGTCACTAACACCGAGTGAGCACTTTAAATTATTACTTGGGTTACTTCTCTTTGAATTCCTTGTTTTCTACTTTCCAGTTTTTGATCAGACAATAATAAGCTCTAAACATTTTTTTTAAGGAAGAGGTATAACTCATCTAAAAACACCTAGAAAAACCCTTGCATATATTAAGCACTTAATATATGCTAGCTATTACTATTGTTATCATTATTTTTCTCTTCAATTATAGTAGTCAGTATGGGCTTAATTATAATTACCTGAGAGCTAAAAATGTCTTTTATACTTGAATGCTGAATAGAATACACAAAAAGTAGACACATTAATCAACTAAACAAATGCCTCAGGCTAATGGTATTTCATATGGCAGTGAAATAGAGAATCACATTGTTGTGTGCTAAATACATATAATTAATCATATTTATTATAATGGACCCATATATTTGGAAAATATTAGTTTGGATCATTATAAAGTATTACTAAATTCTGCCAGCAAATAGTTCATAATCTGTTTCCTCACAGCTTAAGCTAATGGAAAAGGCTGAGAGAAACCATCATTTTGAAGAAAAGAGATCCTGAATATCTATGGCCTAAAAGGAAATCTGGCATGTATCTCTTAACATTCTTAGAAATTACTCATAGGTTTAGGTTTTCTTCATTCATAGCTCTTCAAAGTTTCGAAATGAAAAAGGCCCAGAGTCCAATTTCCCACCCAGTATTTGGCTTTTCACGGTGCCGTCTCAGCCCAGTGATCAGACAGCTGGTACACAGGCAGTTAGACGATTACATCTCAGTTTGTTTTCACAGTAATGTATGATTTATTAATGGTTTACCTATGAGTTTGCAAGGTTACAGTCTCTGAACATTATAGGTGAAGCAAACTATGGCTTAGTCGAAGACGAAATAAGAGGGTGAAGAATGGGTAAGAAAATAAGTGGGATATTAATCAATGTTCAGCTTGATTTTTTTCTCTGTCAAGTAGTAAATAATAATGCAGGTAGGAGTCACGACCAGACACTGTTTTTGTCATTGTGTAGTGTTTATTGTTGCTCTTACTCTTAATTCACAAGCTTTTCCTGTTGTCTCTCACCTTTCTATCCATTATATTTCTTTTTCATCTGATCCTCTCTTCCCCTCCACTTATTTCTGTACTCTCTCTTACTTTATTTGTCCAAATATTATTTTATTTCTATGATGTAATGATAAGATTTTCCTTTAACAATCTAGAAATTCAGCTATAATAGTAAATACTTTCTGACATGTGAGGCGTATTGCTGGGGAGCAAGAGTAAAAAGATACAGAGAAGACATCAATAAGCATAGGGCAGATAGTTTTATTTTTACAAATATTTAAATTCCAAGTAACAAAGCATGACATCAGATTCTGTGAGAGAGCAGATAATAAGATTTGGTTCTCTGTCCTTGGAAGGTTAAAATGTATGGCGGGCATGGTGGCTCACGCCTGTAATCCCAGCACTCAGGAGGCAGAGGCAGGAGGATTGCTGAGTTCGAGGTTTGCCAGAGCTACACAGTGAGCTCAGGGCCAGCCTGAACTACAAAGCGAGACCCTGTCTCAAAAAAAAAAAAAATGTACTAGGAGCCTTATAAACAAAACTAACCAAGAGTGCCGTGAAGCTAACTATAAGAAGCAATTTCTATTGGAAATTGAAGGAGTGAGGAATACAGGAAGAGGTGAAGGAGGCGGAACAGATATAGAAAAGGAGAAGGAGAATATTATACGAGGAGAAGTAAATAGAAATAAAGTAGTTAGCAAATAGAAAATTACTGTCCATTCCAAGTGCTACACTTCATAGTATTCAAGATAGGAAAAATACATTTGCGAGGTTCCAAACCCTTGACACTGCTTTCAGAAATCCAGACCTCACACTCAGCTCTGATGAAAGGATGGTATGCATGACTTCAGCAAATTTATGAACTGAATGAAAGCTTTGTAAACAGAGATTTTTTTTTTACCTAAATAATGTAGATTATTGTACATTGGTGTAACTGGGCCAAGAACAGCTGACTTCATAAACAGAGGCTTTGAAATAATAAAGACATGTGAAAAGAGATTAAAATATTTCTGTGAAGAATCCTGTGAAAAAAATTCATTGTTGCCACTAGATTTAGTACCATCCAAATACTTTATGGTAAACTATTCTTTTAACTTATTTCAGTAAGGGCACAATTTCTAGTTTATACCTTCTACAATACATCTAAGAATGTACTTAATCCTGAAATGCAAGCTCAGTATGTCAAGTAAATGTAATGATATTTCTTAAGACCAACTACACAGAGCATGATTTATATAAATGCTCATCCTTCCAAAGAATGGAATCCTTTCACTTGATGCAGTAAATTGCATACTGTCTTTTTACAGCTGTTCCCAAAGACAAAGATATTTTTGAGCTTCATTTATAAAACATAAATATCAGATTGTTGCCCCAGCCTTCTTGTAATTCAAAATAGCATCAGAGTTGGCTGAACATATTACTCATGCATTGGTGACAATTTAAAGTTAACATTGTGAAGATGAATGTGCAAAATGTCCTAGTTTTTTAGTTGAAAAATGTGAACATATTTCCTCTTTATATATAGATTTAAGTAGATGTTATAAATACCTAACTTGAGGATAAAAGGGTTTTGGTAACAGCAAAAAGACATTTTAAATTATTTCTACCTCTCACTATAACAGCCATACCTACTACCAGACTATAAGATCCTATTATAGAGAGTCACTGTCCTGAGAGAGGTTTCCATAGGGCACTGCAAATTAGGTAGCAAGTAAAAGGCTGACTCTTCCCAGAACGTCGTGAATCCTTTGTAAAGAAGGTGACATTTCAATAGTGACACAATGTTAGGTAATTGCAATAAGAGAAAGGATATTTCAGCTTGAGGGAACCACAGAGATACAAGTAACCAGGCACATTTAGAACTGGCCAGTTCGGCTATTCAGTGGAGTTTGTGAAGTGTGTGACAAAGAAGTAACAAAGGAAAAGATGCAATGGAACACTGGGCACAAATAGTGAAGAATTTTGTGTTATGGTTCTAAGGAATGTAGTTGGTTTTCAATAATAAATAAAAACCTCAGTGATTTTTCCCCTATGTTTCTAAAAGTAGGACGGGCATATGATTAAAGCTAGCTCTTGGGCCAAAGGTTTAGCATGGTTCTGGAACCTGCTTAGCAAACTCAAGGTCCCTGGTTTATCCCCAGTAACCACATACAACAATGCTGGACGTGGTGACTCACACCCACCAGCAATCAGTACCACATACCACAGTGCCAGGTATGGTGGCTCACGCCTATAATTCCAGCATTTGGGAGGCAGAGACAGGAGGATTCTGAGTTCGAGGCTTGCCTGGGCTACATAGTGAGCTCAGGGCCAGCCTGAACTATAAAGCAAGACCCTGTCTCAAAAAAAAAAAAAAAAAAAGTACCCTTGCTTCCCTTCCTAATCCTGTTGCTTTCATAATTCTATTGTTTTTCCAAAATCCTGTTACTTTGTAATCCTGTTGCTTGTTATAATCTAGTATTTTGAAGAAGGGAGAAATGCATGAAAGAGAAACTAATGCAGAGGAGATTTTAATGAAAAATAAGAAGTAACATTTCTGATTCAATTATGTTTGCCACTAAATAATAGCAAGTTAGAGCTAGTATTGTTCTTAAAAATGCACATTATAAAATTGCGTGACAGTTTAATTTGGGGGTTTTATTGTGATGTTGAGGATTTTTTGCAGGTAAAAATTTATATTTGTTTTATTGTCTGTCGGGTTTCTTTATATTATTCAGGAAGTTTTCCAGATACTTCTTATAAGAGCTTTCCTAGTAAGATTCATTAGGTCTAATTTCTGCCTTTTCAGACCATCAAAATTAAGCACAGTTAAGTACACAGCAAAAAAAAAAAAATGGTAAGCACATTGTTTTCATTTTAATATCTCAACTTTGTAAGGTAGGCCATAATTTGCCATAATTCCTAAAAAGTACTTAATAAAAGTAGGCACTTGATAAAAAGAAGTTACCTGCATAGCACGTTCCTATCTTCTTGATTCCCAGAGCTTTAGCCACCATTTCTAAGTTTATCCCTTCCACATATCAGGCCTGAATGTCTCTTCTGAATTCAAAATGCATATTCCTCACATCATACTTGGCATCTGCATGTGGATACCCACAGGCAAGTCATACTCCTTACGAATCAAACTGAACAGACTAATTGTACTGTCACCCTTCTTGCTTCCCTGCCAAGTTGGTTGGCCTGCAATCTTTCCTGTTTATGACAGTGGAACGTGTATGTGTATAAAATCAACTACAATCAGCACAAAACCAATCCAATCCCAGATCACTAAATCAGAGAAGCTGTAGTCTTCATTTCTGCTGAAACTAATTCCAGTCACCATCATTTCTCTCCTAAACTACTTCATTCAGGCACATTTCTGCTCATGCTCTCCACCAACTCACATATAACCAAAACCTTCCTGCCCTTTAAGACCTAAATAAAAGTTGACCTTACACTCTACTCTAATGAAAGTGCAAAATCCCTTTGGCAGTTTTGCTAATTTGGTTGAATCTTTCCTTTCCATGATTCCTCTTCCCTCAGGCATCAATTTCCACAAACGCTGCTTCTGTGCCCCAACATATCAATGTGAAATTCAGCCCCTCCAGCATGTTCCACAAATAATCCAGTCAGGCAGCGCATTAGCAAGGGTAGCAGCCTTTGGGAAAGATAAGGATTCCAGGACAGTGAGAAGTGTTTACTATGCAAAATGCTAATTTCAGATGGAACATTAGGCATTTCCAGTTTCAAATGACCTTTGGCTCCCTCCCCTCTGTATATTTTTATTGGCTCACTGCCGCTCCTAATTCCCAGCATTGCACCATCTTGCAGGCTCCTCTTTCTGTGTTTTTTTCTCTCTCTCACATCTTCACCCATATTTTCTGGAATGAAGCCATTATTTGTAACTTGAATATTAGTTTGGTGATTTGTGTTTTGTTTTTGTTTGCCTGGGATCTTCTATTAATACACCATGAGTGTATTCCCTTCTATCACAAGTGACTCATTACCAAGTATCTTCCCAAGAAAGTTCTCCAATAGGAATTCCAAAGCCAGCATATAACATCATAGATTTTTTACTTCTATTACAAGATGCAAATCTAGTTATTTCACTCTCCCACTTTATAACCTGTAAGTAGGTTCCCACTGAGTTTAGCAGTAACTCTTAGGTTGTTCTAGAACATTCTAGTTTCTCATGTTCTAACCCCACTTTCAGCTGTTCTGGTGATTTTCAGTTTCTCAAAAAAATCTTGACTTTTCTCCAGCACTCTGGTCTTCATATGTACTGTTCTTCATGGATCCTGTTCTTTGTCCCACTGATCAGCAGACCAACTCGTACTGTCCTATACAACATAGATCTTAGTTTAAATATTTCTCAGGCTGGAGTAGATCTTCATCTATGTACTCTGTCATCATAATGTACTTCTAGGAAATCCTTCTCCACTTGTATTTCATTATTTATATTTCTTTTCTTCTTCTGTTGATCCTGAATATCCCTAGGACATGGACTAGCTTTCTTTTCTTGACCATCCTATCCTCAGCATCAACTATACAATGGGCACTAGATTTTTAATAACTATCTGGAGCTGAGCATTGAACAAAGCATTTCTTTTGACTTCTGGGTTTTAATTAATCTTGCATGTAATGATCAGAACCTTAAGACCATAATGATGATGAAGGGCATATGAAACTGTTTACTTTAAACTTCTGACACTATTCTTATTAAAGATTACAAAAAAATGACAAAGGTCCTACCTAAATATGTTACAAACTTGGTAAGTAGGCTACACTGTTAGATACCTTCATGATTTAATTAACTCGTGTCACAGTTGTAAAGACATTTCATGCCTGTGGGGAAATTCGACTCTAAAATAAATGATTAGCACTGCCATGTTTCATATTATCCTTCAGGAACTGGGACAGCTACATTTTTACAAGTGTCTTTCTG
This sequence comes from Thryonomys swinderianus, assembly GCA_004025085.1. Classification (NCBI taxonomy): domain Eukaryota; kingdom Metazoa; phylum Chordata; class Mammalia; order Rodentia; family Thryonomyidae; genus Thryonomys; species Thryonomys swinderianus. Next base: position 11,172 of record PVIC010002228.1, on the reverse strand, counting down.
AAGGAAAACTATTTCTATAGTATAAATATTAGTAAAGATAAAAAGGAAGGATGGTGAATTTAAAAATCAGGCAAAATTATGTTTGCCAGTGCTCAATTTTATAAAAATAACATTTGCTTCACTGGCAGAATTAACCTGTCAGGAGCTTTTATTTTTCATAAACACATTAAGCCAGAAAAACATTGCCTATCTAGCACATACAATTTGCCTGATGTTTTAACTGTTGATAACAAATGTACTTTGTGTCTTTCTGGTTTGTGGACCCACCTCCTCCCCAGTCTGTCATCAGCCCAGCACAGTTTCCAGGTCTCTGAACTTCTCAGCACAGTGGGCTCTAAAACTGTTCCCATGGTTACCCTCCATCAAACAGGGAGCTCTTCCTGTCACACACAGCATGAGAGAAAAAGGAATACCGGCTGCTGTTGTTCACACCATCACAAAGGAGCAGAACTGATGATTGAATAAATGGATTAAAAGTCAAAAAGCTTTGTGAGCCACAGGTGACTCCAGGTGTTTGTGTTTGCAAAATGATACAACTTTTAAAATTTATATGCCTCAAAGAAAATCGAGAAGAAAACAGAACAGAAATTGTGTGGTACTGATTAGTTCTTGTTTTCGGAAGATCCTCTAGACATCCAGTGCTAGGTTAGATCGTTTGTACATAGACTGTCATTTGTTCTCCTCCCCAAGATCCTAATTGTAATAGATTTAAGTATTTCTATAACTTACCTGACATCGCTAAAGCCGAAACAATTGAAAATATGTGGCTATCCATTAAGTTGAATTTGAGCCCACATCTATCTTCAGAACTTTTGATTTTTTCATATGACACTTTTTGATAACCTAATAAGCATAATTTAGAGGAATAAATTCAGTCTGTACCAAGACAATTCATCATCAATTAAGTACAGATTTAAAAGGTGGTATTTGGGAAATCACTTTGGCTCCAGGATTTTGCAGTCTGGGGATGGTAGGATAATAGCGTCACAAAATTTGTAGTTAAAAGAACTGCCTTGAGTGCCAGCTCCTCACATAATAATAGAGAAGCCTGAAAAAATCCATTTGAGGTCTTTGAGTCTCTGTGTCATCATCTGTGAATTGAGATAATAACATAATGGGGTGTTTTGAGGATCAAATGAGAAAATGCATTTGAAAGTGCTTTATAAAATAGAAAATGGAATACGTGGTATTATTTTTATCCTACCTACCACATAAAATCTTTACATATCTCTTAAGCATAACAGTTTCTTTGCACTTAAAAATGTCAGGCTGAAACCTTTCCACAATCATTTTTTATTTAATCTCTAAAGTTAAGAATTCTGAAGAGCTTCTCCTCTTTGTCCACACTGGAAGTCATGCAATATTTAGCCACATTGTTATGTTCAATAAACTACCATTTTGCACATACTCTCCACATGAATGGCAACTTGATGAAAATATCACTTGTGCTTTTTAATTAATGCTTAATGAGCAACACAATTTAATTCTCATTCTCCACTGAGGTTGAGCAAAGCAAATAGAGTCAAGTCAGAAACTAGGGGGCCAAAGATGGGCAATTAGGAGAAACAGCAATGGGAGAAATTCAGGGGTTATGATCTGGTAGCCTGTGGGAGAGACTGGCCTGTGTGTATTATCTTTTTCAGGAATCATTTTATTATAATTGTTCTTTTGAATGAAACTCTTAGACAATGTATGTAGCCTCAGAGATGAGGTCTCTGCATATGAAATAAAGAAGTGAGTGCATTAGAATGTGTAAAACTCAAGAAAAAGAAGGAGAGATAGAGTGAATATGGGTTTAGCACAAAAATCCCACATAAGCAGAGAACACCAACATATCTAGAGCCTATATCATGAAGTCTGCTACACAGAGCACATTGTAAATATATTCATTCAGTGTGCATTTACTAAGGCACTTCTGGGCTTCAGAACAGATTTTAATAGAAAAAAGTCTATGTAAGTTAATGCTTTTATGTTATCATCAACATCTTTATCGTTATCATTGCTGTTACTGATCAGACACATATCTAGTGTGGGCAAATTTGTCCTCTTTACCTTCAAATACAGTGTACTCACAGTGTTCTGGTCAGATTCTAATACAAGGTCACTGCTGAAAATATATCTACAGAAAGATGGAATAAATAATGAAAGGTTAGGGGAAGGCCACCCTTCATCTTTGAGAATAACATCCCGATGGTGGTCTGACAATTTCTAACAGAAGGTTGTGAATAAGTCTATAAAAGTGTCAGCAAAGGTCCTAGCAGGGCAGTTTTAAGACTTTGATCTTCCTGAAGGAGCTGAAAGGAAAGAATATCTAGCAGGAAAATGTGCCCTAGCAACTGGACAGGATGTTAAGTAGATGGTTAGCATAATGTGTGCAGAGAATTATGGCTGAGGTGCCATCTAACCGCCAAACATCATTAAGTCGCTGTTTAAAAGAGCAAAACACCCTATTGCTTTCTAGATGGGAATTCTACCACAGCAGAATTTTCCCAAGTGTTCCCTCTAAATTAGCCCCCTAATAAGTCTGGTCATGGATTGGGGTACCAGCTGGACTACCCATCATGTTCTAGATGCATGGCCAGATGTGGTGCAGCCACGGTGTGCTTGGCCCCTTGTGAGAATGGGAACCACAGATTCCTTGCTTATCTATTGGCCTTAGATTGGCCCAGGCAACCGATGATCCCCCATACTTCTGACTGCTTTGGACTTTCTGCATTGTGGTGCAATCAGGTCAATCATGTTTAGGATGTCCTTTGGCTTTAAAAATATCCAAACTATTTAGCAAGATACATCTTGAACTTAGGCTGTCAGCCCTCTCCTCTGATTATCCCAACATCTATGAGAACTCCAGAGAACTAGGACTTTCTTTCCACTTCAACAAAAGGCTTTTTCTGAAGTGTGTTCCCCTGCCAGACTTCTGAGCAGCTGGAAATATCACCTCATCCTGAAGCTTCCCTTCACACCCATCTGCAGAACCCCATGCCATGGCTTCCTTGTCTGTATCTGTATCACTGAATGATTTTCCTGCACTGACTGGGACCTTTGGCTCTGAGTCTTGCGAGTCCGGCTCAAGCCACTTAAGCAACAAACTGAATTTACTCATTCTTGTTACCAAACTGCACAGTGACTAGGCCTTAGGATGACAGCATTGAAGTGTCAGACCCAATCAGAAACTCTACCTCAAGCTACTAGCTTCCTGGGGCAGAGACTACAAATGCTGACTTCACTATTTATACCTACTTAAAACCAAAGACTTGAAACCTTTCTATTAACCCCAGAAGGAAGCAGCATGGCCTGGCTTAGCTCCTTTATGCATCATGGAGACAAGGAGGATACACTGATTTACTCAGACAAAGTCAAGGTACCTTCTTGGATCGGGGAGTAAGATAACATAATTGGCAACACTTCTCAGGACTGTATTAGCTTTGTGATGGGAATGAAAATAATGCACCTGAAGAAGATACAACCTTAGAAGAGATTAAAGCTAGACAGAGAAGCAGGTGTCACATGGGCTGCTTTTTAGTCTATAACTAATAACACTTTGGATACGATTATAATTCTGAATTTAATGTACCACTCATCAGACGTTGAGCTCCTGGAGTTCAAGTGCCTTGTTTTACTTATTTGCCTATTGCTAGCTCCTAGCATGATGCCTAGGCCAAGTTGGTACTTAGCTAATGTTTGTTTGTTGTTGAACTGATAAGTGGATGGCTCTCTAATGCTATGTAGCAAAACACCCAGTGAACACAGTGACAAAATAACTCTAGTGTTTTGAAGTAAGTCAAACAAATGTTTATACCAACTCTATAATTTGAAGGTCATTGAATGATTCAAAACCAAACTAAAACTCCATGATCTCTGAAATGCAACTGATGGTTTTTGAGTATGTATTACTGTTTTTATAAAAGACATTTAATCCTTACTATGATCCTATGATTTTCAGTATTACTTCTAGTTAAACATTAAAAAGATGAAGATAAACGATCTTAGGGTTTCCCTAAGCTATCAAATGAAGGTTTCTCAGGTGATAGAGCACAAAGCAAGATCATAAACTCAGGCTCCCTGATCTCAAGTCTAGTGCTATGCCCTTTTTTAAAATCTGCACATGTTTTTAAAATGTTATTTTATTTGTACATGTTTGCAGTTTATGTAGTTTACAATCATCCTGGGAAATGGTTATATGTACATGTTTCATTTTTTTTAAATACCTTCCCCCCTTTCTCTCCCTCTCAACTCCCTCCCATTCCAGTTTATTCCATTCTTCATTCCTGGTAATGTTATATGTCATAGCCCATGTTATGGCCTATAATGTTTACATTAATTAAGGTCCTTAAGTTCCCATACATGACACATCTTTATCCATATTTCCCCTTTCCCTCCTCCTCTTCTCTTACCCTTGTTCCCTTGGACCACTTTGCTACTGCAAAAGATGTACTCCCTTGTTCCTTTATATCCATCCTTTGTTGTTTACTTTGTACTTTGCCTCACTCAAATGAGAGACACCAAAAAGAGTGCTAAGAAGTAGATGGCAATGCCTTAACTGTATGGAAGCTGCCAGGCCTGAGGGCCTCTTCTGTCCTTGTCAAGTGATATGCTAACCTCTCTCCTTTCCTACAACACTAATGCTGTACTGTTAAGCAAATTATTAACCTCTCTGGGAAAAATAAGATTAATATAATTCATGTCCAGGGATTGCTACAAGGAACAAGACAAAAATTATATGTGCATGTATACATATATATAATCACTTAGCACAAAGCCTGATCCAAATTTAATAGTTGGTAGATAATAGTTGCTACATTTGTCAATGAAGGTTTTCCCAGGATTTCTGAGCAGTGCCTCTTAGGCCAGTCTTTGTCCTTGTCCCACACCCAGGAAATGCTCAGTGTTCTTTTCCTGTCTAACAAGAGCCCCCTACTCTTGTCTGCAGCAGCGTCTGCCACCAGGAACTAGTTATAAACTGGTTTTGTCTCCTGACCTCTCCCTTCCTAGCAAAGGCTGAGCATCTAGCTATCTTGCTGTCTCAGATAGACAACCTCTAGTTCAACAAAGAGAAACAACAAAAAGCATGAGATGTGGGTCCTAGGCTTTGCACCAACATTAGTTACTGTTGTCATTCAAAGTGTAAAATGGGAATGTCGGGCCAGAGAAATCACCACGTTCAACTTTGTGAATGAAAGTTCAGTGAAAATATTCTTACTAAAGAGTTAAGCAATACTATTATTCAGTCTCCAAAATGTAAAGATTTTAAATATCCTTACAGTCACCATATGCATCAGCATTGGTCTTGCCTAAGTTTATGTGATCAATTTCTATCACTATTCACCATCCCTGCTTGCTCTACTTCTCTGCAGGGATTTCATACCTGTGGCATACTTTCAGAATTTTCTCCCGACCATAGATTTTGGGACTGGCTGAGATAGAAGGACAGAAAAGGAAGCCATAGCCCAGATGACATTTCTTTTAGGTTTACTGCCTGGATCTCAATTGGCCCATTGCCACCTTCTCATTAGTGCCACCAACTGCATCTGATTAGCCACTCTGATTTATTTTTGGCAACCTGGCAGTGCAAGGGCCAATGCTTATTTTCATGGCTGATACAATCATCCCCAAAGCTGTTGTTAGCATTTGGAAGATGAATCCTTTCTCTGGAACATTTCTCTGTCTTTGAAGCTTCATGATATGTTAGACATATACTTCTTAAACACTTTACAAAACTGTTTTTCTTCTTTTTATTATCACAGCTACTTTCAGTTATTGGCTACTAAAGCATACAGCAAAATTTCTTAATATTATGAATTTGGTGTATTTAAACTTTTATTTTCCAAGTTAGTGGGTTAATTTCCATAATCTAAATTTTTTTTAAATCAAGATTTTGTTCAGTGCTATTGAATATTCAGTGTTTTATCTATATTTTGGTTAGAAGGTTTGTGAAGTATTATACACTACTATTTATATGAAAGAGGTAAGTAGTAAGGAAGAAGAGACGGTATTTTCTTCCCAAAATGAAATTTTTAGCTATTGAGCCCAATGTGTGTGTGTGTGTGTGTGTGTATTTTAGGGTTTGGGTCTGGATATGCCCCCAAAGCCTTATTTGGTCAAAGGTAGCTGAACTAGAATATGTGATTCTGGGGTTAGCACCACTCTAATCCCTGAAGTCTGGAAGGGGCAAAAACCCAGACAGACACAGTGAAGCTTTTGTTCCCTTTGCTGTCTTATATGCACCATGCTGTTTCTCCTCTGCAATGTTTACTTGCCATCCTAGCCTTGGAGCCACCTGCCTATGGACTGAAACCTCTATGAAGTGTAAGTTCAATAAACCTCATCTCCTCTAACTTTGTTTATTCAATATTTTGTTTCCTCAACAAAAGAAAAGTAACTAACACAGAAATCTCGTGCCAGAAGTGGGGTTATTGCTGTGTTATTACCTAGCCATGTGGCTAAAACACCCTTGGAACCAGCTAGTGGGAAGAAGAAGAGTTAGGAAAGATTCAGAGATGTTGGCTGTAAAAGTAGTACTGTAACACCTTAGTCTGTTTTATATGGGAGATTCTGGACATGGCTCAGAAGACCAGAAAATCAATAAAGACCAAGTAGGGAGAATTCTGTTGAGAAGGACTGCATTGGCTGCAGGACTCCAGATAAGATGTCTTATAGCTTGACAGAAAGTTTGTATGTACTTACTCATGGTCAGAGACTTTGCTAAAGATCCAGACCCACCAGCTGAAGAAATAGAGATACAACATTTTAGGCTATTCTGTATGGGAAGATTCTTCTCAGAAACTCAGAAGACTATAAAGCTTGTAAAGACCAACCAAGCTCCAAGAAATTTCTACTACAAAGAAGGACTACATTGGTTATTGGACTCCAGATGATGTGTGTTATTGCTTGTCAGAAAGTTTGTCTGCATTTTGTACCAGATACATTACCTGTGACTGAGATTAGGGGCAGTGGACTAATTAATCTTGCAGAAGAAATTTCAAGGCAGTTGAATATTGAAGTAGCAGAATGACTATAATGAAGAGCTTTTAGTCAGATCTATGTGAAGAATGAAGAGTAAGGAACCCAGCAGAATAATTTAAATTATTTTGAATTTGACCAGAAAGGAAGCTCTAGTAAAGCTGTAGACTGCAAAGATATAGCAGAAGAGAACTTCATTGTTGAAAAAGAACAGGAGAATAGAAAAGATGGCATGAGGGCCTCATAGGGAGCAGCAGGACTCCACTCTTTGCAGTCTCAGAGTTGTAAAGGTGAAAGATTTTGCTCTGAAAAGAAAGTCCCAGAGCACCATGTTCCAGAACAGCAACAGCCTAGGGAAACTATTTCAAAGTGGTGGCCTGGGGCAGCTGTCTCAAAATGGTGACAGCCTGGGGGCAGGGAAGTCATCTCTACACTCACATTTTTTAAGGAAGAAGCCTTAGGGTTCACCAGCCCCTGCCCCTTCTTCCAGGCTCAGGCCCCAGCTGCAGCTGTGTCCCCACCTGAGGCTGTCTGGTAGGCTCAGCTTGAGCCCCAAAGAGGGATTCAGAAACCAAAAAAAAAAAAAAAAAAAGTTAGAAGTTGTTCCAAAACAGTGGCCTAGGGAAGTTGTTTCAAAATGGCAACAATCTAGGGAAATTTTCCAAAATGGTGGCCTAGGGTAACTGTTTCAAAACGGTAGCCTAGGGAAGTTTTCCAAAGTGGTAGTCTAGAGAAGCTGTATCAAAATGGTGACAGCCTAAGGCAGTTTTCCAAAATGGCAACAGCCTAGGGAAGTTGTTCCAAAATGGTGGCCTAGGGAAATTGTTTCAAAATGGTGAACCATGGAAGTTGTTTCAAAAGGTGGCCTAGGGTAACTGTTTCAAAATGGTAGCCTAGGGAAGTTTTCCAAAGTGGTAGTCTAGGGAAGTTGTATCAAAATGGTGACAGCCTAGGGCAGTTTTCCAAAATGGCAATAGCCTAGGGAAGTTGTTCCAAAATGGTGGCCTAGGCAAATTGTTTCAAAATGGTGAACCATGGAAGTTGTTTCAAAAGGTGACCTAGGGAAACTATTTCAAAATTTTGGCCTAGGGAAGTTGTTCTAAAATGGTGACAGCCTAGAGAAGCTGATCCAAAATGATGGCCTAGGGAAGTTTTCCAAAATGGTGGTCCATGGAAGTTGTCCCCAAACAGTGGCCTAGGAAAGTTGTTCCAAAACGGTGGCCTAGGGAAGTTGTTCCAAAACAGTGGCCTAAGGAAGTTGTTCCAAAATGGAGGCCTAGGAATGTTGTTCCAAAATGGTCGCCTAGGGAAGTTGTTTCAAAATGGTGGCCTAGGGAAGTTGCTTCAAAATGTGACCTAGGGAAGCTTTTCCTTAGGATTTAGTACATAGTCATTGGACCCCTACAGCCAAGAGAAAAGGGAGCCTGGCTATAGCTCCAGCTGGCAGTGGACCTTGATATGATCCATGTGGCTCTGGTTTTAGGTACATATAGAATGCAAGAGTTGTGGAATCAGGAAGGCTTGCACCTATGTTTCAGAACAAGGCCTGAGAGACCACTCAGGATGCCCCTGAGAGGGAAGTGTGTGAAGCTGTGAGCGTGAAGCCAAAGATGCAAGGGAGACTCCAGAAGTTTGGAGAAGTCAGGAATGTTGACTGTCAAAGGAAAACTGTCAGCAGGGAGCAGAGCTGGCCCAATAGAAGCCCTTTGGAGTGGCAGCCACCAAAAGTGCCCTGGGAGTAAAGTCCTCAAAGCCCTTTGGGGTTCATAACTCACTACAGAATGCTGAGGATGCTGGATATGGCACTATGAGATTTAATGTTTGCCCTATTGGATTTTGGACTTTGGTCCCATTCCTTTGTAGCCCCTTATGTGCAACTTTTGAAATAGATATATCTCACACCACTGAGTGTTGGATATGTTTACTGTCCACAGCTAAGAGTTTGCTTAAATCTCAGAGAAGACTTGGGAGTGGGACTTTTCAGCAATTCTGAAGCTCTTAATACTTTGGCAACTCTCAGAGATGTACTAAACTTTTTTTTTTAATAACAGGATATGTATGAATCTTTGTGGGGCCAGGGATGGAATGTTATGGTTTGCAGATGAGGTAGGACTTTCTTTTTCAGAAATGGCTGAATCTGGTACGATGCTTGGGGTTAAGGGTTTGTGATTACTAAACCACTACATATGAGTGATTAGTGTGGCCCTGCCCTAATCCCCATCATCTGCATAAGATAAAAGGGGCAGAAAGATGCTGTTAAACCCCTCTTGTTAGCTTGGCTGCTTTGTGTGTGCACCAGTCTGTTTCTCTGCAACACTTGTTTGCCATCCCACCCTCGGAGGTAGCCAACTATGGACAATAACCTCTACAGATTATAACCAAATAACATCCTTCCCTTTTAACTTTCAGTGTTGGGTATTTTGTCTTGGCAATGACAGAAAAGTAGCTAACATAATTGATTGTCATAGACAATTAACCATTTCAACAATTCTTCAGCCTTCCTACTAGAAAAGGGAAATCTGAGTCTCTAAGCAGGATACCACATGCCCCAAAATAAATTAAAAATAAAACAATGGGTGGTAGAAGCTAACAGCCTTAATTGAGAGCAGAGATGATATATTTCTGCATATGGGTCATAAACAAGATACAGAAGAAAAGTTAAGCCTGCTTCACAAATACTGCTTATAAACTTTTATCTGGAGAATTAAAGCAAAGTTTTCAATACACATAACAGGTTTTTCCCCAGGTGCCTGAGATCTTTAGTCAGGTCCCTCTTTTTCCTCTTAATTTATCTTAATATGTTCCAGTTAAACTTTAAAAAATAGGATTTTCACTCTTCTCTCAATTCACATTTGTTTCATCACTTTCATAACCAACAGTTGAAAAGTGAGAGAGGAATAATTATCTTGAAATAGTCTAGAATTTTCCCAGTGGTGCCACAGCCTAATCCTAAAGTGGAAGGAATCTTCCTTCAAACCATGTCTCTTCTCCAGCACAACCAAACTCAATGACTTCCTGGATGCCAAGGGTCATGATGATGTCATTCCTTCATGTTTCTTTTGTGTCTATCATATGACAGTCTATAAACAAGGCAGAGCTTTCATGGGAGAAAAATCCTCAACTAAATCCTGGGAAAATCATTCATCATAAGATGACTAATATCTTTCTTTCTGATTTTCTTGTTTTACTCAAATACCTATGTAACTCTATTTTAAGAAACAATGCTTACCACAGACATCAGTTGTATTGTTTTGTTTTTGTTTTCTTCAGTACTGGAGACTGAACCCAGGGCTTTATACTAAGTTATATACCAAGTCTCTTCTCAATTTTTGTTTTATTTTGAGACAGGTTCTCATTAAGTTATTCAGCTGGGTCCAAACTTGCAATGCCTCACAGAGTACTGGGATTAGAGGTGTGCATTATCACACCCAGTAAACCTCCCTTTTAGAAAAATAATTTCAGTATGATTTATCACTCATAAACTTTTCTTTCTCTTTTCTTAAACAGAATGCTACAACTTTCCATGTGACTGTCCAAGATGATAACAACATCGTTGTCTCATTAGAAGTTTCAGATGTTGCCAGTCCAGCTTCTGTGTATGTTGTGAAGATAACTGGTGAATCCAAAAATTATTTCTTTGAATTTGAGGAATTCAATAGCACTTTGCCTCCTCCTATTACCTTTAAAGCCACTTATCATGGCCTTTATTATATCATCACTCTGGTAGTGGTAAATGGAAATGTGGCTACCAAGCCATCTAGATCAATCACTGTGTTAACAAGTAAGTATCATGTGTGACACTGTCCTCTGTCCCTTCTCTGTGTATTCTCATGGGGTCTGTTGTGAGAAGAGCAGCCCAGGACACAAATCACTAGAGGTCAAGTGACATAGATTAAAAGTTCAAAAACATATTAAGAATACGACTTCTTGGGCCGGAGGGTTAGCTCAGTGGTTCCAGTGCCTGCCTCACAAGCGCAAGGTCCTGAGTTCGATCCCCGGTAACCACATACAATGCTGGGCGTGGAGACTCACGCCCACCAACAGTCAATACCACATACCACAGTGCCAGGTGTGGTGGCTCACACCTGTCATCCCAGCACTCGGGAGGCAGAGACAGGAGGATTGCTGAGTTCGCGGCTTGCCTGGACTACAGAGTGAGCTCAGAGCCAGCCTGAACTAAAGTGAGACCCTGTCTCAAAAAAAAAAAAAAAA
>PVIC010002227.1:57321-80334 GCA_004025085.1 Thryonomys swinderianus | reverse complement strand
ACTGGTCACTTCTACTGCTCATACTTTCAATATAATTTTTAACCTCTTGGATTTCTTATTGCAACTTTTTCATGCACCTTTAACTCTTTGCTCAGCTGGTCACGGATGTTTTGTATCACTTGGTTTAGCTCATCTTTTTATTAGTGTCTTCTGAAAGATCCTGGATCATTTTATTATTTCCATTGCCTGCTTACTTATATCTTCTGTGATCCCACTGAGTACCTCTTGATCTGTTTTCTAATCTCCTCTGCTATCCTTTTAAATAATTTGGGTATGTGGCTTATGCTACCCACCCCCAACTATCCTAGATTCGCTTTGGGAGAGTTGGAAGCTTTGAGAGGCAGTTTGTTGCCTTCTCTTGTTTTCATTGTTTTGTTTGCCTGTTTTATTCTGGTTTGTGGATGCTTATAGTGTTAAGACTTTGTTGCTAGTTTAGAGATCTTGTTAGTTAATTGGTTTTCAGTAGTGTGTGCCTCGGGCATGATCCTTTGTCTCAGCCCCTAGATCTGACCACCATGGTTAATCTAGGAGGGGAGAATGCAGTGTAACTAGTCCAACTCTATGTTCTCTAGGAGTATATGTTAATATTGTTAATGTGACCAAGGTAATCTGAGTACTGGTTTATAGAGCAATAGGAACAATTATGTGGCCCTTACACTATCAAGGAAATCAATGACAGTAATATCTAAAACAAATTGGACATTAACATTCCATAAAAACCAATTGTGTATCACCTTTAACTCTAGGGAAGAAATCCACAATTACATGTAAACATTAAGACAAACCAGCTATTGTTTACAGCTAATATGTACTAAATGCCACAACTATCTATTAATCATGGGAAATAATTTAACAGTAGTTATATAGCATAAACTGCCTAAAGATGAATATAGCTTTATGATTATAATATTAAAAACAGTGTTAAAGATAGGTTGGGAATGGATGAATACAGGAAGAAAAATTTCAAACCTTAAACTATATGATAAGAAGGAGAGAGAAGTGGTACAAAGGATCCTTTTGGGGAGAAGGAAGATATTTATAAATTAGGTAAAAGTAAAAGCTGGTGAAGATAAAAAAGGGAGAAAAAGCCGGGCGTGGTGGCTCACGCCTGTAATCCCAGCACTCGGGAGGCAGAGACAGGAGGATTGCTGAGTTCGAGGCTTACCTGGGCTCCACAGTGACCTGAGGGCCAGCCTGAACTACAAAGAGAGACCCTGTCTCAAAAAAAACCAAACCAAAACAAAACAAAACAAAAAAACCAAACCAAAACAAAAAAGGGAGAAAAAAGGAAGTCATATGGGGAATAAAAATAAGGGAGAAAAAATATAGGTAGAAAAATGAAAATTAAAAAGCAAGAAAATGAGATAAGAAGCAAGAAACAAGGATAAAGGAAAATTTCCCAAACCCCAAAAAGTTATAAAGAAGAATGGAGGAAAGGAAAGAAGAAAAAAACGAGACAAAATCCATACAGACATGAAAAATTCTTCTGAGATTCTGAATATGTAGGTTTCTTCCAGAATCTACAATTCTTGGGGAATGTCCAAGTCAGGACATGTCTCTGCTTATACTGGTAGATAAAGAAGGTAATCAGACCACCAATCTGTGCTTGATGCATGCACCAGCAGTAGTAGATTCAGTTTTCAATCAGGAACAACTCTGGCCGAGAGGTGGGGGTGGGGATTGTATGCTTTAGTCTAAATCCCTTACTGTGTCTCTTTCCACCCTTACCAGAGCTCCCTGGCCCTGGTTGTCACTGTGGCTGTCTCTCACCCAGTCACTGTGAGAACATAACACTGGGGACCCTGAAACCATACTGCAACTGCTCTGAGTTCCAGATTCAGTCAGCGCTTCTCCAGAATGGCGTCTAACCAAGGAATATGTCGAGCACTTGGACTAGAGTCACTCACCAGCTGTTGCCTGTCAAAGGATTCGTGTGGGAGCATATTTTCATGTTCTTCTTGCAGCTTACAGCACCTGCAGGTCTGTTACACCACATGTTTCTCCCTGAAGCGCTTTCTACTTGTCTTTGTAGACTTTGGTCTCCCTTTCCAATGAGGCACAAAGCTGGAGCTAGGAGGAGGGTAAAGACTGCCCTTTCCCTTCTCTGTGTTGTGTTCTGTCTCTTCATTTCTCTGTAGGTTTAATTCTCTGCCACATCTTTCTTTCTTCCTAGTGATCTACTTCTCCCCTTTTATCTTCTCAAAGTTGTTACTTTCCAGGGCCTGGATTTCAAATGCCAAGGAGGCTGAGTTGTTGCTTAAATCTTCATTGTTTTCCTGGAACCAACCATTTTCTGCCACCTTTTGACTTTCCTTCTGTGACTTCCTCACCCTTCTCAACCTACGGAGAATTGAAGAGAGTTATGGACTTGCTCTGGGTTAGGCTTTAGTATATGTTCCTTTGTATTGCTGAATAATAATTATATAGATATATCACATTTTGTTTCTCCATTTGTCAATTGATGAACATTTGGCTTATTTCTCCTTTGGCTATTACAAGTAATGTAACTATAAACATTTTTGTACTGTTTTTTTGTATGGATAAGTACTTTCAGTTTTCTTATATATAAATGCCCAGGAGTGGAATCAATCATATGGCAATTCAATGTATGTATGTATGTATGTATGTTATGTATGTATGTATGTATTTGTCATACTGAGGGATTGAACACAGGGCTTCTTGTATGTAGGCAAGTGCTTTCTGTATTTTGTTTTGAGGCAAGTTCTCCCTAAATTGCTCAGGCTGACTTCAAACTGCGATCCTTCTGCTTCAGCCTCCTTAGTAGCTGGATTTACAGCTATAAGACACCACAATCAACTAAGTTCCAAAGTGGCTGCTATAATTTATAATGCTAAAACTTGAGGTCTCGAATTTCTTTGTGTCCTTGTCCATATTTGTCATTTTCTGTCTTTTTTATTTTGTTCATCATAAAACATGTGAAAAAGTATGTTATTGTGGATTTGATTTGCATTTTCCTAATGACTAGTGATCATAAGCATCTTTTCATGTGTATATTGACCAGCTATATATCTTTGGAGAGATGAATACCCGATCATTTATCTATTTTTAAATTGACTTGTCTTTTTATTGTTGCAGTATGTGAGTTTTTTATTTAGTTTAGATAACTAGACCCTGATCAGATATGTGATTTATCACATTTATCAGATTCTTCCCCCAATCTATGAGGTAGTGTTGCACTGTCTTGACTATCTTGCGAAGCACAAAAGTATCTAGTTTTGATGCCCGATTTATCTTATATTCTTTGATTTCTCATGCTTTTAGGATCATATCTCAGAAGCCATTGTCTAATCCATGTTTACAAAAGCATTTGCCTGTTTCTTTATTTTTTAAATAGTTTTAGCTCATATTTATTTAGTTTTTGACCTTTTTTTTAATGTGGTGAGACAGATAAGTGTGATTTTATCCTTTAAAATGTGGATAAAAGTTGTCTCAGCAGCATTTATTGACAAGGATATTTTTCATTTACTGAAAATGTTATGGCTTGTGTCTAGATGTCCCCCCAAAGCCTCATGCAGTCATAGGCAGGGCTTTTTCAAAGGTCACTAAATCTAGAATGTGTGCTGATTCATGGTGTAATGCTAGGATTAAAGATGTTAGGATTAAGGGTATGTGATTGGTAAATCATTTCACTGGTGATTTGCCACCACTCTAATCCTGGTAGCCTGGATACAGTATAGGGAACAGAACGAGGCTCGTCTGATCCCTTGTTGCTTGTTACCTCCTGCCCGCCACACACTGTTTCTCCTCTGTGATGCTTGTCTACCATGCCACCCTGCCTTGGAGCCGGCCAGCTATAGACTGAGACCTCTGGAAACTGTGAGCTATATAAACCTTTCCTCCTTTAACCTGTGGGTGCTGGATATTTTGTCTCAGCACTGAGAAAAGTAACTAAGACAGAAAGGTTTTGACAAATTTGCCCATAATATATTGGTTTGTTTCTAGGCTATAAATTACATTCCATTGATCTACATTTCTATTCTTATACCAATATTATATAGCCTGGTTTACTATGGCTTTGTCATAAATTTTGAAATAGAGACATGTGAATCATCCAGGTTCATTTTTATTTTTGTGTCCATGTTGGCTATTCTTGTATTTTAATACAAATTTTAGGATCAGCTTGTTAAAGCAGAGAAAAAAATCCAATGGTATTTTGATGGGGCTGTGTTGAATCTGTATATAATATGGATGGTATTTTCACTTCAATAATATTATTAATCTTACAATTCAGGATAGTGATATGTCTTACCATTTATTTAGCCCTACTAAATTTCAATTGTTTTTCTACATTCCTATGTATAGGTCTTGAATTTATTTTGTTAAATTTAGATCTAAGTTGTTTTTTTTTTTTGAGACAGGGTCTTGCTTTGTAGTTCAGGCTGGCTTTGAGTTCACTATGTAGTCCAGACAAGCGTGGAACCAACAGCAATCCTCCTGCCTCTGCCTCCTGAGTGCTGGTATTACAGGCGTGGGCCACCATGTCTGGCATTGTGGTATGTAGTTATGGGGACTGAACTCAGGACCTTGTACTTGCAAGGCAGACACTGGAACCACTGAGCTAACTCCCTGGCCCTTAGGCCTATGTATTTTATTCTTTTGGATGCTATTATAAACAGAACTGTCTAGGTAATTTAATTTTTTTTTTTGAGACAGGGTCTCGCTTTGTAGTTCAGGCTGGCTCTGAGCTCACTATGTAGCCCAGGCAAACCTGGAACTCAGAAATCCTTCTGTCTCTGCCTCCTGAGTGCTGGGATTACAGGCATGAGCCACCATGCCCCGGCACTGTGGTATGTGGTATTGATGGCTGGTGGGCGTGAGTCTCCACGCTCAGCATTGTATGTGGTTACCGGGGATCGAACTCAGGACCTTGCGCTTGTGAGGCAGGCGCCAGAACCACTGAGCTAGCCCTCCGGCCCTAGGTAATTTAATTTTTGTATTGTCCTTTGCTAGTGTGTAATTATAAAAATGATGTTTGAATACTAATCTTGTATCTCATAACATTGAATTGTTTTTAATTGTACATGACTGAGTGGGTGTGTGTTTTTGTGTTTTCTTAGTTTTTTAATATTCAAAGTTATGTCATTTTATAATACTAATTCAATAATTACTTGTTATAGGCCTATTCAGGTTTTCTGTTTCTCCTTGATATCATTTCAGTTGTTTGGCAAGTTATTTTACTCAACAGAAAGTTCTCGGTTGGTGAGTGTTCTCTATTAGCATGTTGGCATTACTGGCAGGTATTTGTCTATTGGCACACTAAGATTATTCCATTGTCTTCTAGCTCTCATAGTTATCGTCAAGTTGTCATTTATCTTGTGAGTAATCTGCCTTTTCATTCAATGTGATTCTCTTTGTGTTGTTGTGCAGTTTCACACTGATGTGTCTAGCTGTGGATTTCTTGTTATTTCCTCTTGCAACTTCATGTGATATTCTTAGTGCTCTTCCTCCACTTTTCACCTTTTCCTGTATCTTCTATTTAACCCCCTGTATTCTTGATCATTGCGGACTGAATTCTCACGAAGTTGGGAATACAAGTTTAGGGAGACGTTTTGTAGGAACTAAGATCTGTGAAGGGAAGGACATGATCTAGGAGTGGCAGAGGGGGAAATTAAACATCGATGCAGACCTTGCAAAGCTTTGCCAACCCAACAGAAAGCATTAGACAAAAACATGCTCTAGTAGGATGTTCTATATCAGCCGAAAGAGTTGAGCCTCTCTGCTCCTATTTCATTCACTCACTTTGCCAGCTTTTCCTGGCAAGTATGTGATCCTTTCTACAGTTTTGGCTGACCCTGACGGAACTAGCTGCCAAGGCTCTCTGCTCCCCATGCTCCCTATGAAGTAATAGATGTTTATTTAAAGAAGTAATAGATGTTTATTTAAAGAACTCAGTCAATGCAGGAACGGAAAAGTGAGTCTCCTAGGTGCCACAATCCCCAGGAGCATCTACTTTTTATGGGTTACTTTTGTTTTTGCTAGAAACAGGTGTGTTCTTTCAAGATATATGTGGAAAAGCTTGTTAATTATGTGTCACTATGATGCATGCAAAGTGTAAAACAAAATTTAAAAGGAAATGACATAGAGAATATCATTAAAATATGGAGAATGATTTAATTATAAGTATTTGGGTATAGTACAGTCAGTCATTTGTATGCAAGTTTTCAAACTTCGATACAATTACATTCTCTCTCCACTACTTAACTGGTGTCAGTCTCAACAAGAAAGATGCTTTCCACATGTAAATAGGGGGTGGGGGGGTTGTAGGGTGGGTAGGGATATGGGTAAAAATGAGAATTAACTCATGTCATAGACTGGTACAAATTCCCCAGTGTTGAGTGTGATTGTGAGCTGTCTACAAAATGTACCAATAAGGCTGGGCTTGGTGGCTCCCACCTATAGTCTCAGCACTCGGGAGGCAGAGACAGGAGGATTGCTGAGTTCCAGGCTTGCCTGGGCTATATAGTGAGCTCAGGGCCAGCCTGAACTACAAAGCGAGACTCTGTCAAAAAAAAAAAAAAGTACCAATAAAGAATTCAATTAAAAAAAAAAAAAGACACTTTCTTCCAGTAGCTTTGGGAAAACAAATACCAGATTTCTCCCTGGGCTAAAATAGCCAGGTATCTTCTGCCATACCTTAAATTCCTTCCATTTTTTTCTAATTGATTTTATGGGTACATTTTATATAGATACTGTGATCACAATCAACATTGACAGTTTGTACCAGTACCTGACAAAACTTAATTCTCATTTTTTCCCGTCTTACTTACCTAGAGATCAGCCTCATTCCCAGCAGGACTTCTGAGCTGATACACCACCTCTTCTAATGTGCCCTCTGTCTCCAAGAGAGTGTCTACAGCAGGAGAACAATTATGGGTCCATTCTGGTGGGGAGTTAAGATAACAGGATTTGGTAAGAATACTGGTTTCCCAGGGCTACTGTCATGAGGACTACAAGCTAGATGGCCTAGACAACAGAATTTATTCTCTTACAGTTCTGAAGGCCAGAAGTCTGAAATCAAGTTGTCACTAGGCTCATGCTCCTTCCTGAGGGATCTAGGGGACAATTTCATCTTGTTTTTTTCAGTCTCTTCTGTGATTCCTGGCACTCCTTGGCTTTCCTTGGCATTGTATACAGATTAGTCCAACTTCGGCATTTATTATCACACAGACCTCTGACTGTATGGTGGTATCTGTTGTTTTCTTTTCTCCTTCAAGGACACCACTCATATTTGGCTAGGGCCCCTCAAATTCAGTACGATTTCATTAACTTGATTGCACAAGTAAAGACCTATTTCCAAACACAGGCACATTTACAGGTGCTAAGGTCAGGACTTCGACATATACTTTTAGGGTAGAGGGAACACATGATTCAACCCATAACAGTGAAAACTGAGTTTGTGCTCAAAGTTAGACATGAGGAATGATCTATTTGTTATTAACATACTGCATTTCTTCACCAGGAAGAAAAAGTGCAACACTGGGTTGTAAAATCTGTCTTCCTGAGCTTGGTTCACTTTTCCATGTCTTTTTTTTTTTTTGGTAAGAACTCGTACTTAGACATTGTCAATAACTTCTCTTAGCACATTGGGCATCATCCGCTGCTTCCTACCTGAAAACTTGCCAGTTCTTGAGTAAAATCAATCAGCAGGCATGTACAGAATTCAGAAGAGGTAGGGATATGGATAAACAAACAAAACCTCTAAACAAAGAAGGAAGGAAAGCATAAAGAAACAAAACCCCACAGTCCAGGTGCCTCCTCACTGTAGCTTTCCATTGTCAGTGATACTTAGCAAGCCCAAACCCACATGGAAATACACCAAACAGAAACAGACTGACTCCCTGTACAATAAATACCATGAACAACAACTGTAGTTGTTGTTTTTAATTGAAATTAGTAATCTGTTTTCTCCTACGGAAGTAGGTATGGTTGAGCAAAACAGGGTAACACAGGTAGGGAAAAATCTGTTGTCTAGGACTTCGGAGGGAGTCAGAAGTTCAAAGAGAACCCTTAATTTTGGGTTCAGACTCCTACCTCACAGGTCAGAAAAGGCCAAGGCCGACATTTTCCAGTGTATCATAGAGGTATAATGGGAAGCCGTGTATGGTCACACTAAAGAGAACAAATTTCCAGCAAGAGGAAGAGTGAGGCTGGTCTGTCAGCATCTCTACCTGCCGCCGGCTCGGGAGTGGGTAGCTCAGCCCTGCTCTTAGATAAGAGAGGTCTGGGGAATGTCTAGGGCAGTCTCTTGTTTCACAGAGGAAATGGGTTGGTGTGCAATTGTTTTTATCACACATTCCTTGTTTTGTTTATCTTCTGACCTGTCAGGCTCACTCAGTGCCACATCCTGTGCTCTCAACCCACTAGGAAAACCATCGGATACAGCAGGCATTTACTGAGGCCCGACTAACCGCCAGTCTTATGAGGCAGACCTGCCCATTAAGTCCGAACGGTGGTGTTCTACTCTGCAATTGGACAGAATATTCCCCCACCGCTCTAAAGATTACGTTTTAGGCCAGTGTTTAACTTTCTGGCCCAGTGAAACAGAAAGGGGAGGTCTTTGCCACTGCTGAGACGTCAGAAAGAGAGCCTTAAGGTAGTTGGGCCAAAGGTGCAGGCTGGAATAGCCTGAGATTAGGTCTACAAGGCCAAGTAGACCGCGGAAGCCGACCCGGCAGGTGAGGAGCTGTCCATCAGAATGTCATGGGCGTGTCTTGAATAGCCCGACCAATCAATGGAGGCTCCCCAAACCAGCTCTACGCCCCAGGAACCCGCCCAGAGCCAAACCACAGAGCATGCGCTGCGGGCGAGCGCAGCCTTTCGGCGCGCCCTCTCTGCCGCCCAGCTAGGATTAGACTGCGCCGGTTCCTCAGCTAAGGGGATAAGGGGCGAGAGCCGCGAAGGCCCCTCACGCGCGGCAAGTGGGAAAAACCTTCCAAGGAAAAGTTCCTCCCGCGGGTCGGCGGTTGCTACAGCTCACAGTGGGCTCTCAGGCCGGCGCATCCCGGATTTCATACCCGCGCCCGGCAGCCGCGCCGCGGTCTCCTTGTGCGGCCACCGCGTCACTCAAGCCCCCTGTAGGCTCTTGTGTTGAGGCTGCAGATGCGATAAGTGAAGCCCCGAAGTTTTGCCCACGTCCGAGGTGACGCAGCATACGGCGGGGTCCCGCGGTCCTCAGCGGTCCCCGTCCTGCCTGTTGTCCTCGGGGGGGTAGAAGCACTCGGGTTTTGGTCCGTTCGGCCGAAGCTTCGTACCCCGTGTCACTTTGCAGAGACTCCGCTACGGCAGGAGGCCTCTGCGCACCGGGGCGGCTTGCTCGGTGCCAGCGAGCCCCAACCCCTCCGGGATTCCCGGTCACCAGGGAGTGGCAGAGCCCGGCAGGGGCCGCGCCGCTCGCGTTTTGCCCGCCGTGTCCGCCGTCCGGCCCGGCCCGGCCCGGCCCGCCCGCGCCCCGCCTCCGCCCGCGCCGCTCCGCCCCGCGCCGCGCCGGACACCCCGCCCCGAGAGAGGCGGCCCGGCGCTGCGGCCGAGGCGGCTGGGGGCATGGGAGAGCCGCCGATCGCACGGTCCTGCCGAGCCAGCCGGCGCGCCGCTCGGTGCGCGGGGGCCCGCGGGGGGCGCCTCGGGGCGTGACGCGGGCAGAGGGCGCGGCCAGGCGGCGAAGGCGGGGGCCGGACGCTCGGCGCGAAGAGCCCGGGGCAGGCGGGCCGGGCGCGAGGGCGCACCTGAGGGCCGGGCCGGGCCGGGCCGGACCGCACCGCGGAGCGGAGCGGGTACGGGCGGCGGCGGCGGAAGGCGGAGGATGTCGCAGCCGCCGCTGCCCCCCGCCTCGGCGGAGACTCGGAAGTTCACCCGGGCGCTGAGTAAGCCGGGCACGGCGGCGGAGCTGCGGCAGAGCGTCTCGGAGGTGGTGCGCGGCTCGGTGCTGCTGGTGAGCGCGGAACCCGCGGAGGGAGGGAAGGAGGAAGGAGAGACGAGGTGGGCGCAGGTAGCCTGGTCGGCCGGGGCCAGGCTGGGGCCGCGGGATTCCGAGGTTGTGCAGAGGAGCTGAGCGGAGGTAGTTGCCTAGCGGTGAAAGTCCTGGAGGGGCAGCGACTCCCAGACCCTCTCAGTCTGCCTTCTCTCCTCATTGCTGTGCCTTCCGTCTGGGAAATTTCCTCAGAGCGAGTCTCTCTCAGCTTCCATGGCCTCACTTTACCTGCCTGCTGCGGGCTGCCCCCCCCCCATCTTTCCTGTAGCGTCCCGCTCTTGGTGCTTTCTGAAAGGGTTGGCACCTGTGGCTTGGACGGGGGCCGGTGAGATGGATCTTTTGTGCTGGCTGAACATCAGGGAAGGGTTCAGCATCCTTCGCTCCGTCAGGTGCCACAAACCTGCACCCCGAGGTTTGGCTGACTCTTAGGAAGTTTGTATACTGCTAAAATGTCAAGAGGTGACACAGTAGGAAGCCTTGGCCATTCCAGTATTTGTGCAAATGACTGCGAAGTTCGGGTGTTTGAGGCAGGCAGAGAAAGCAAGCAGTCCAAGATGAATCCGGTCTTGGCAGAACTTTGGTCTTAAGAGAATGGGCCTCTCGGTGTGAGGAAGATGACTTTAAATCAACTTTTCCACAACCAGGATTGGTCCTGCTATATTTGGAAACGCGGCACACTGAATCGCATCACTGGGTTGTTGCTGGAGTCCAGGGGTGTTACAGCGGGATGGAGCGTGTGGGGCAGCCGAAAACTTAGCAGCTCCCTGTATTGTCGTCAGCATTTGTTTCCTTGAAGGGGGCTTGTTTGTGCGTGGATAACTTGTGCTGTTAGTTCCAGCGGTGCAAGAAGAGCCCTGAAAGCCCTGTGGTCTTTAGTTGTGTGTGTGGGATCACCCATGCTGTCTGCAAAGCATTTTGGTGGCAGGTCCATGCCCTTCCTGGGCAGACACGAGATTGTGCGAATGATGTTTGTGGAGACTGCTGCTGATCTCCGTATCCAGTTCTCTCAGTTTGAGTGTTCCGGTTTGCCAGGCCTGTGAGTTCAGATTTCTCAAAACTTCAGTTTGATCTGTCATAAATGAGGATTTTATTTTTCTTTTAAAATGGAAATTGATCAATTCATGGTAAGGAGGGCAGCAGCAGTAGAGAGTAGATCAGAACATGGCCATCTCTTCCATAGCCCCAAATAACTTATGTTGCTTGGACCTAAGTATGATTGCCTGAGGCTTCTTGACTTTGCCTGTGTGACTATATTGAGGATAAAGCCCAACCTTCGTGGTATTTTTTGCTTTCACCTGGAACTGTTCATTTACCTGAGGCCTGCTGTACTCATCAAGGATTTGTTACAAAAGAATCAGTCAGTACTACTGTGATGTGATTTTATACTCTTGACAGACCCCAACTGAGGAGGAGGAACAAGTTTAAGAAACCACTGGTGGTGGATGGAAGCTCAGACACAGGTATCAGGCCACTATGTACAGATGCGCAGCAGCCCTTGCATTGAATGTCTGTCTTTCCTATAGGAGGTGGCCTAGTGATAGTGACCTAATAGTGTTCATTCCCACGTGTGATACGCTTCTATTGTGTCACCTCTTGACATTTTAGTATATATATTGTCCCTGGACATCTTTTAGCATAAAGAGCTAGGTACAGAGTTGGCATCTTGTCAGTCTGATGAAACAATATAAAATGTAGGAAGCGGGTGGGCCCATTCAGGTCACTGAACCATTCTATGGTTCTGCATTGCAGAAGGAAAAATCAGTGAGAGCTTACAGACACTAAAAATTACCCAGCCACCTTTCCTTCATCTCCTGGCTGGTACTCTGCCACTGCTTGCTTCCTTTTGCTACTCCAGTGTCTGCCAGGAAGCCAAGCAGGTGCACCTGTCACATAAATTCTCATCTTTCTCTGTAGTGTGAGGATCTAAGTAGGGAACCCTCATCATCTCAGGAGGCAGAGCAGCAACCCAGCCTTAGGCTCTTGTGCATGCTTGGATGGGAGTATTATTACTCTGCTCTGCTCCGATGACCTGGATCAGTGCTAATAAGATGCCCCTCACATAATAAGTACTCAGTAATACTTTTAATTAGCTGACTAATAAAGCTGTTCTACATATGCCTTAAAAGATTAATGTATGGATTTAACTGGCTCTTCTCACAGTACTCATGAGTGGGATGTTGTGAGATCAGGAACAAAGAAGTTAAATAGTTTAGTGGGTAATAAATAAACTTTAAAATATAAATGTGACATGCACTTATAAAGTTTTCATTGTTCCATAGCTTCATTTCTCATGAACTGAGCTTTATGAATCTTTAAATAATTTCATATTTGCTTATTTGACAAACTTGAAAGTGAACATACAAAGAAATAGAATAGTGTCATGAACCTGCATGTTCCTTCATTCAGATTCAATAATTACCAAGACTTTGCCGTATTTGATTCATCTGTTTCTTTCCTCCTTTTGGGATGGCGGTTTGTGAGTGTGTAATAGTGAGTCCCAGGTCTTACCACATTTTTCCCTTGTTTGCCTTGTAGGTATTATTTGAAAACAAGAATATTTTCCTACGTAACTATAATGCCATTATGATACAAATAATTCATCAATGTTATTCAGATTTCTCAGATTAAAAAAAAACTTTGTTCTAACCAAAAGTCAAGAAAGTACTGCAAGACTTTTCAAATGTGAATAGCTCACGCATAGGCCTTAGGATTATTTATAATAGAACTTTACAATTTTCAAGAATTCTGGGTTTTTCCCTAGAGTTTAGTAGTTAGGGCATGGATTATAACCCCAGCTCTGTCTCTTACCAGCTGTGCAGTCTGAACCTTGCTGGGCCTTGGTCTGAGTAGCGATAATAATCATATTTACCTTATAAAGTTGTTGGGCAATTTAAAGGAGCAATTAAATAAAGCTCTGAGACAGTACCTGCCATATATTTGTATATAATTGGATTGGTTAAGTTTACTTCTTGAAACCTCAGCATTCTTCCTCTATTAAATAAGGGGCTACAGTAAATTGTTATGAGGGTCTCTTACCCTGCCAATAGGCTTCCTTTCTGAGTAACTTTTTTTTTTTTTGAGACAGGGTCTCACTTTGTAGTTCAGGCTGGCTCTGAGCTCACTATGTAGTCCAGGCAAGCCTTGAACTCAGCAATCCTCCTGTTTCTGCCTCTCCAGTGCTGGGATGACAGGCGTGAGCCACCACTCCTGGCACTGTGGTATATGGTACTGATTGCTGGTGGGTGTGAGTCTCCACGCCCAGCATTGTATGTGGTTACCGGGGATCGAACTCAGGACCTTGCGCTTGCAACATAGGCACCAGAACCACTGAGCTAACCCTCCGGCCCCTGAGCAACTTTTGTAAGCATAGTAAAGGTACCACTTCTCATATATTCTGGCTGTAGAAAAAGTAATTTAGGATTTGGGGAATGAATAAGAATTCTCACAATTTCAGAATTACATTTATGTTTCAGATTAGTCAACTAGAGGGCTGCATGTTCAAAATGTCCCATATGACAACTAGAAGTAATTCCTTTAACAGGATTGAGTTGTGATTGCATTTGGAGTTCTTGAATGAATTTTTTTCTTTTTTTTTTTATCTTGGGTCATTTAGATATATTAATGGCCTAGATTTAGGAGAATATACCACCCCACAGCTAAAAATATCTGTTCTGTGGAATATTGTGTAAATATTGTGACACTTACCTTTGTATGGGTTTGCAGCCTGTGTTTCACTTGGATATTAATATACGAGTCATCTGGCTACCCAGCTTCCTTACTGATCTTATCTCATATGTTCAGCTTCAGACTCTCCTTCGATGTCAGGTCCTTGCCAAGGATACTATTGCCCACCCTTCAGTCCAGCAATATGAAAGGAAACGACTCCCAAGTCAGAACTTCACTGAATTTTTCTTTGTGTTACTGGAGGAGGGCAGACAGAAGCGTGGGATGATAATTTCCTGGGTCTGTGCTAGGCCTCTCTCACCTGCCTCATTCAGTCTGCTCAGGATTCCAGTGTTATCTGAGGAAACATGAGACCCAAGTGGGGTGCTTTGAAATCCTCAGGTAAGATAAAACCTCATTTTGGCTATAAATTTAAATCAGATATGTTAAGGATGCTGACAACTGAACTGGCTTGAGCTTCACCTCACTTGTCTTTCTCCACCCTCTGGTGGAGTCCTAACAAACAGAAATGTACCAAAATGCAGGAAGTAGGGTGGAGGCTCATCTCACACTAGATAATGAACAACAGGTTCCATTTCTTTGGTGTCTAGTCTATTTGAATACTAGGAGGCACAAGGACTTTAGTAATGTCTTGAATGGGGAGAGAAGGACTTGTGAAATCTTTATCTACCTTTCCAGAGGCCTGCATTGGGTTAGGGCTCTCCTGGGCGCTGGGAATATGATGTGTCATGGGCCCTTGCCTTTGAACAGTTTGTGACCTAAACAGGTGGGCGGGTCATTCGTCTAGAAAAGGGCAGTCACAGCATGAAGAAGCACCATTGAAAGAATTAAATGTGTGGTTCAGACAGTAGAGGAAGAGAAACTCAGAACTGGGTCCTCGGGTGTGGGTGTGTGAAGAATTGAAGTGGACCTGGGAGACACAGAAATAAGGGAGACTGTTTAATTTTTTTTTTCTGGAAAAGAATAAGAAATTGAGCAAATGCCTAGAATGCTCAAGTTGGCCAAGAAGGTGCAGAGCAGCTTGGGCAAAGGGGAGCAAATTTTAAGAGGAAGAAAGAAGTTTTAGCAAATACTGTTGCTAAATTTGAGGTTAGATTCAAATATTGGCTGAGGAGATATCATAAAACTGGTTTTGTTCCTACTTCAGGAAAGAAGCTTAAACCAGCCCAGGAACATATGCTTCTCAGAGAGATCTTCCTTGCAGGGTAATCCTGGGAGAAATCATGTGACTGTTTTGTGTCATAAAGAGTCAAGAATAGGAAGAGGGGCCTACGGCATGGAAGAAAAAACCCCACGCCTCGAGGGTGCCCTGTGAGCAGCAGTCGGATGTGGTGGGTGTGCCCTTCAGTAAATGATGCTGGAAAACAAATATCACTGGTGTCCCACCTTATATCACATGCTAAAACAAGCATAGCTAAATTTGAGAGCTAGGTGTAAAATAAATAAAAGATAGAGCATAAAAAAGAATTAGTAATTATGGATGGTTGGAAGGATTTTAACATGTTCACAGTGGGGCCGTCATTCATGTATCTTGTACCTGGGCGGCTCTGAACTACCACTGGTACAAACTGGGGTGAATGTATTAGAGCATGAAGGACAGGGGGAACCAGTCTGGCCTGTGCTTTGCCATTGGTGAGCAGAGGACTTTGAGAAATTTACTTTTTGTAAGCCTCAGTTGCTCATCTGAAAATTGGATGAATTAGGCATATAGTCTTAGAGAGGGTGTTTTGTTTTGTTTTGTTTTGAGACAGGATCTCCAAAAAGTTAGATCACGCTGACTTTGAACTTGTGGTGATCCTCCTGCCCCAACTTCCCAAGTACTGAGATCACAGGTGTGTACCTCAGAGAACAGGGGTCCAATAGATCAAGGTTGAGGGATCCAGGAGATGAAAGTCAAGGGGTGAAGTGAGGGGAAAGGGAAATACCTCTAGGAATGTGAACATCATACACCATAAACAGGAGCTGATAGTATCAATAAGAATGAACATGGAGAAAGGGATAATAGAGGCAGAAGGAGAAGATTTTAAAAAACATTTGTAATATGTACATGGATTTGCTTCCCAAGATGACTGTAAACAGCAATGTACTAATAGAAAAAAATGTAAAGTACTTAATAGTAAGTTCTTAACAAACTGAAAGTTTTTATCTTAATAAACAAAAGACTATCTGGACTGAATATATCTGGAGATAGCATTTATTGAGCTTATATGACGTTCTAGGATGTGTGAGAGCTTCACTTGTGAGAAGAACTCAGCAGGAGGTAGATGGCTGGGTTTGAACCTGGATGCCATGTCTTCAGGCCCTGAGCTCCTAGCCACTGTGTCTGCTGCTGCTGTGTGTCACAGAACATACAGTTACAATTTCAGTCAGTAATCTTAGAAATAACATTTGCCCCTGGTTATTTATCTGTAGCTCAATCTGTGTCATAGACTTAAGTTATAAAATTCTTTTTCGAGACAGGGTCTTGCTTTGTAGTTCAGGCTGGCCCTGAGCTCAGTATGAAGCCCAGGCAAACCTCAAATTCAGCAATCCTCCTGCCTCTGCCTCCCGAGTGCTGGGATTACAGGTGTGAGCCACCGCACCCGGCTCTGTGGTATGTGGTATTGATTGCTGGTGGGTGTGAGTCACCACACCCAACATTGTATGTGGTTACCAGGGATCAAACTCAGGACCTTGTGCTTGCGAGGCAGGCACCAGAACCACTGAGCTAAATCTCTGGCCCTATAAAAATTTTTAAATTGAATTCTTTATTGGTACATTTTATATACAACTCACAATCACACACAACATTGGGGAATTTGTACCAGTATATGACATGAGTTAATTCTCATTTTTACCCACATCCATATCCACCCCCACCCCCTATATACATGCTCTTTAATTTTCTTTCATCCCATTCCTTCCCCTCATTACATTCCCACACCAAATTCCCTTTGGATAGTTCCTATTTTACAAAAAAAGTTACAAAATTTACAAATCCTGAAAGAAAAGCATCCTAATAGAAAAACAGAAAAAAAATTAATAGGCAATTCCTTAAAGGAATACAGTTAGTCAATAAAGAGCAGAAAAAATGTTTATTCTTGTTATTAATTAAAGAAACAGTAAAACAAGTTGCTGTTTTTGCCTGACATTTACAGAGAGAAAATGTATTTGTAAGCGGGCTGAATCCAGCACTTGGGTTTGCAAGACTACCTCATTTTACAACTCCATGGACTCCATTTACATAGCATTGGGGGGCTGGGGATTTAGTTCAGTGGTGTGGTACTGTCCTCTCAAGCACAGGTCTGAGTTTGACCCCAGGTACAAAAAAAAAAAAAAAAAAAAATCTAGTGAAATACATGGCCTTTTGTGAGAATGCAGTCCTCCAGAATTATAGCGTGATGGATAGTATAGCTTCTTTGTAGCCAGGCTGTGTATTTATATCAGGAACTTTAATGTGCTCTCATTCCTTGGCCCAGTACTTAAAATTATAGGTGTTTCTGACCTGAATTGTGGATAGAGCACAGTTTCTGAAGTGACAGTGTTGTTCAGAACAGAATATGAAATACTAACCAACCACAGACTCTCATAATAATGATCTAAATAAGTTGTAGAGTGTGGCCCATTTATAAAGCCTTTACATTTCAGTGTTACAGTAGTGACTTCAGAAAATTCTTAAATGGTAATGTTGGCAGTGGGGTGGGTGGTTAGATTTAGGGGTGTGGACCAGGCTGTGTAGGTTCTGTTACTTCCTTGCTTTGCTGTTATTAGCCTGTGACCTGGAGGCAAGGTACTTAACTTTTCAGGCCTCAGTTTTTCCTGTCTGAAAAAGAAGGTACATGCCTACAATGCCAGCCCTTGGCAAGCTGAGGGAGGAGGATGGCCATGAGTTTGAGGCCATTGTTGGGAGGATTCAGTGAGTGAATTCTTACAAAACCCCCAGAACACTGTCTGACACATGGTAAACACTCAGTAAAAATGTCTGGCTAAAGTTAAAATTACTATTAAATGGAGTGAAACCAAAAATTATAAACATGGTGTGAGCCAAGCAATATTTAAAAAAGTCAGGTGTGTTTAAAAAAGGACTAGGGGATATAGAAAGAGAAAGATTGTTCAGCCACAGTGTCTGACTGGGATATTCATTCCAAAGAAGCTCAAAGATTGAAAAAAGACACGATTTTGGATACAAGCTACATTATATGACATGGATTATAGACCTAGTTGTGGGAAGATTAAAAAGTATCCCTGTCCTAAAACTGGTGTTCTGTAGCAAAGTCTGCCCTGCACATTGGTGGACTGGGCACCTTCACGATGCGGGCAGGGCGGAGGGGGGGGTGCTCTGCTGAAGCAGGTGGGGCAGGGCAGCAGTGCTTAGCTGGATCATCAGTTATGGCAGGTTCACATTTTATCTTTTCGAATTTCTGTCCTTTCCAAATTTTTAAAATTGACATGTATTTACTTTCCTGTGTTCAAAAGATTGACAGCAGAGATGGTTTTGAGGATGTGCTGTGATGAATGGGTTCTGTGGCAGATTGTACTTTGTACAGTTGTCAGCGGAAGGCCAGTGGTTATTATAAATGGTTAATTTTATTCCTGTTGTGTATTTGAGCACCTGTAATTTTATGTCACTTGAGAAAAAGTTGCTTAGATTTTTATCAAGTCGGGGAGAGGAGAGAAGCTGGGAGTTTGCCCTGGCGGTGGCCCCTTCGCCCTGCTTGCACACTACTTGCTGGCTCTGCCTCTGTATCCCACAGGTCCCTGGCACCCCTCCCTGGCACTCTACCTCCCCAGGTAGAGAGGCTTTCGGTCCTCATCAGTGATACCACTCAGTATCCTTCTGTTACCCTGCACGGGGCAGTATCTCCCCCTCCTTGCTCCTTGGGGTCTTTACCTGTGTCTTTGTGCTGTCCCCTGCAAAGTCAGAGCACAGGGTCCTTCTTGAAGGGCTCTCCTCTCCCATTGACCGATGGAATATAGTCTTTTTCTCTTCGCTCTATGGGGAGCACCAGCCCCTCCTGCTGTTTCCATAGTTTTCTCAACTCTGATTTGTTCCTCTACCTCAGCCCTGGTTTTGTTATCATGCCTGACTCCTGTACTAGGCTTTCTTACAAGTCCCTGAAGTTCATCATCTCTGAAGCAGTCACTTTTCATCCCAAACTGAGCGGTCTCTTTTACATTCTTTCCTTTCCCTTTTTTTGAGACAGGGTCTTGCTGTTTAGTTCCGACTGGCCTTGAGATCATTATGTAGCCCAGGATGACCTCAAAGTTGGAGTGATCCTCTTGCCTCAGCTTCCTGAGTGCTCCTGGGATTACAGCCATGTGCAAACCTCATCAGGTTCCTTTTGCATTCTTATTCCCTTTAATGAGGAAGAGGATTTCATCATCACTGGCTTTGAAATCTTTACCCATCTCTTTTGTCTTTCTGTTCTTCTCCGTCTGTCTTTTCATTCAAGGATTGCTGCAACTGTTGTGTCATGGGCTAGTTCTTATCTGCTGAGGACTCCTGGATTTCAGTGGCACAGAATAGCAAAGCATGTTCATCCCCTATGTCACTTCTCCCTCTGGGGTGTTTGTTGCCTGAGACCTGGTTGAAGGAACCTCCAGTCTCTCAAAAGCAGCAAGTTCTTGTAGGGAGAAAGCAGTGGTGGTGACTCACTCCTGGGTGTCATTTCTGTTCACACTTCAGTGGCTCAAGCAAGACCCATGGCCACACCTAACCCCAGAGAGCCGAGAGGGACAATCTTCTCTGTCTGCGAGCAGACCACTGTCTTGGTCCCTACACTAGCAGCAGGTGGGGTCCTTCCTCTGGTCTCTGTGCTGACACTCTCATCCCATTCGTAAGGGCTTGGTTCTGAACCCTGCAGCTGCCAGTGCTTGCCTCTGCTCTGGAATCTAAAGCGGTCTCCAGACCAGGCATGACCCTCCCACTGCTCACTCACTGGGATTTTAGATGGTCATGTTTGCCAGCCTCTCTGTGCCCCTTGGACTTGGTATATGCTCTTGCTTCTGGGATAGTAATTACCACCTCCATTCCTCCCCAGCTGCCAGCCACTCCCCTTGGCTTCTGGACTGCACTCACTGTCTGCCTCTCCACCCAAACTGAAGCATGCCCTGCCTGTTCTGTTCTTTTCCTTTGTACCGCTTAGCAGGATTTCTGTTTACTTATGTGTGTGTGTGTTCTGGGTCTGTTTCCGTCAGTGAGTGTTGATTCACCATGGTTTCCCAAGTGCTTGGTGCGTAATAGGGCCTCAAGAAATACCCCTGCTCCCTTAGCAAGGCTTGAACCCAGATTCTTTGCCCTGAGCTACTTCCCCCACAAACCTTCATTGTTGAATTAATTTATTTATTTTTAAAAATGTTGAGACCAAGTCAGCAAATTGCCCAGGCGAGGCTTGAATTTGGAATCTTCCCCTTCAGCCCCCCTCTGCTACCCCCTGCCCCAGGCTGGATTACAGGCATGTGCCATCTTTGCTGGGTTCAGTAAGTACTTCTTTTTTTCTGTATTGGGGATCAAACTCAGGTCCTTGTGCTTGCCAGTCAAGCGCAGTGCCACTGACCTACATCTTTGGCTCTCAATGAATACCTTTTGATGAACATCCCCCAAATTGTAAATCTAACAAGTCTCATTTTTCATACTTTTTTTGATTCCCAGTGTCCCTGTCATCTTCCCTTTGTATTCATTTCTAGTTACCTCGTTTTGTTTTGTCTCCTAAAGCCAGATTACTTTTCCTAACACACAGGGTCCCATCATTTCTTTAGTTTCTCTTTGCCCCTGTGGTAAGTTCAGTGCTTCCTCCATCCCTGTGAATGTATCATTTGGAGGCCAGCTCTGTTCTTGCATTAGTTTAGAAAAAGCTAGTGAGGTTGTCAGTATATCTGCACGATCTTGTATAGCGTTTCAAAGCAGCCACACATTTTGATGTAAAGCTAAGATGAATTTCCTCTTTTTGGGGACCATTTGCTTTTCCTAATTCTGTGGAGACCTAAAATGTAAAAGAACACATTGATCTGACCCTGCTTAGGTTAGGTGTTTAGTAATTTATTTATCTGAAAATAAAATAAATAAAAAATGCAACTAATAAAACTACTGGAAGTGTGGTTTATTCATTGTGTAATTAGTTTTGCAAACTGTTCAGAAGCAGCTGGGACTGTTTGTGGTGATATGTGCCTGTATTCTCAGGATCTGGGACACTGGGGCAGGAGGATCACAAGTTAGAGCTCAGTCCAGGCAAACTAGTGAGACCTTGTCTGAAGACCAAAAAATGTAAAAAGGCATAGCATGCAGCTCAGTACACAGGTCTTTGTTTCAGCCTCTAGTAGCGCCAAAAGAAAAAGCACTTAGCTGGTACAGTTATTTCTGCTTATTTTGGGTTTGTTTTGCTGATTTATTAGAAAGTAAGAGAAAATAGGCAGATAGATAAGAGATTTGAGCTTTGAAGACCTGCAGGGAGCTCTGATTGTGAGGATTGGACTGGCCCTTCTGTTTCTATTCTGGTTCCTTAGCAGTGGGGTTATTTTGTTTGACAGATTTTTTTTTGACTCCTTATCAGTGAATTGATGAGAAGGAAATTTATTGTCTGATCGAACTATATTTGAACCTCCTCCCACCTCCCTTTCTTCGAAGTTGACAAAGATAAATAAGATAGCGTATGACTATGATGATATTGGAAGAGAGGTTGGATCAGTGCTTATGTTGGATAGAGATTAATTTATTAGGCATTAATCTCAAAGTGGTTTTGAAGATGATAATTAGGAACTACCCAGAGGTTTATTGAGCCATTAAGTTTATTCTAAAACTCTTTTGTATTCAGTTTGAGATTCGTGTACTCTATTTTCATGCATTTTGTTTTTACCAGAAAATACAGGTTCAGGGGTCAGGGATTTAGCTCAAGTGGTTTGGGGACTACCTTGTAAGAAAATACAGATTCAGTTATGTGGATATAAAAGTGTTCTAAAGAAAGATGTTTACCATGTAAAGTTAAAAATAAGTTGTTAATCTATACATAGGATGGTTCACTTTTTTTTTTTTTTTTTTTTTTTTGAGACAGGGTCTCACTTTGTAGTCCAGGCTGGCCCTGAGCTCACTATGTAACCCAGGCAAGCCTCGAACTCAGCATTCCTCCTGCCTCTGTCTCCTGAGTGCTGGGATTTACAGGGATGAGCCACCATACCTGGCAGGATGATTCACTTTTTAAGAATGAAGAAGTTTTATGATTTTATAGATGCTATAGTACACCATTGTCTTGTTTTATAATAACGTGATTGTCAGATGTTTCTTCCTTCAATTTTAAAACAGAATTTGGTGGTATAACACTGTTTCTTTTTCTAGAGGGATGTTCTTGCTAGGGATGGCTGTAAGGTGTAGTGGGTAAAACGAGGCTCTGATCCTAGCTCTGGCATTTTTCCTAGTCCACTTTCTGCTTCTTCATATAGAGGATGGACATCTTAATAGCACTTATCCCAGAGATGGCAGTAGTGAGGGGTGGATGCTGTTGCTTCCATCAACGAGAACTTGAAGATAAAGCACTTAGATCAGGCCTGGTACACTAAATATCCACCAAGTGTATGTTGTTGTTACTTACAAGGGCAAGCTAAAGGCATATCATACTGCCCTCAAAAGTGCTGCTTATAGAGAATTTCTGCTGTGGGAAAATTACAACATTGAGTAAGAAGGAAGCAGTACACAGAAAAATGTGTGTTTACAACTGTGTAAAATGTTACCTGTATATAAAAAAGTATTGGCAAGAAATTTAAAGAGATAAGAATATAATTTGTTATTTATATATAATGGATATTTTTCAATTGTTTTACTTTTATAAGTGCATAGATAATAATTGAGAAAAAGCACATACAATGACTATATGAGGGAAAGCTTGGTTCTCCATTTAGAATCTCCAAATTGATGCTGTTTGAAAGTAGTTCTTGTACATATCTTTGTACCTGTCTGGATGTGCATAGTGATATAAAATGTGTTCCAGAAGTGAGGGCGGCACATACATACATTTTGGTTAGAAAATATTGGTGATCAATTAGGAACCTTGCAGTCAATTCTCAGACAGAAGGAAGTTCATGAGAAATAGTACCTTTAGAATTTTATAAATTTCTTTGAAAAAGATCTTATCTGCACTTTTGGAAAATCTAGTCAGATAGATAGGGATAGTTTTATTTCTGTTTATGAGTTAATGAGAAATAGAATAATTGGTTTAAGGCCATCCTGCTAAAGTTAAGCTTTTTTTATTGGTAAAATGGCAGGGATTGTCTAAAAGGACTGAAACTTCTTTGAAATCATGTTGGGTTTGAACCCAAGGCTTGTACATGCTAGGCAGTGCTCTACCATCAAACTATGTTCTCCAGACCCTTGT